>CM057789.1:1448538-1615684 GCA_030145905.1 Populus davidiana | reverse complement strand
CTTTTTTCTGGCAATCTGGAAATGGACCTTTCATAGTCTGAATGTCTTTTGGAAAGTAAAGTACAACAACAATATGGAATTTATAAAAACAAAAAACTACAGAAGAAAAAGAAATGGGAATTATGCTCTAACCTCATAAGTCATACTGTCTGGATCAACGTTGTCTTGCCAGGCAGCCTGCGTAGACCACAGATAATACAATCAGGGGCGGAGCTACAATGGGGCATAAGGGGGCAACTGCCCCCTTAACTTTTTATAAGCATGCTTATTGTGCATAAACATAAATTAAAAGTTGAAAAGTCCCATGAATGGGAGGGGAGTTACAGAAAAATATGAGAAATAAAAAAGAGAAAAAGAATACTCTGTCTTCACATCCAAAAAAGCAAATGCATGTTTAGTAGAAAATCATCCATTTTTGGATTTTCTTATATGTATTTTATTAAAATCACTACAAATCTTTTTTCTAGCAACATTTTTTTTATATATGGTTTGGGCTATTTTAAGAAAAATATCTTCAATAAAATTAATAATAAAATTATTATAAAATATTTTTAAAATATAAAAACTCAAAAAGAACAATTATAATGTAAATTTTTTTCACTTTAAAAGTATTTTTAAATTAATTTTATTTGATATGAGTTGGTATATATGTTTCAAACTGATTTTTCTATATAACATATATTTACATAATATACAATATCAAGTATTTATTAGTAATTTGCCCCCTCATTTAAATTTTTTTTGGCTTCGCCACTGAATACAATACAGTTATTTAAGCGGGTACAACCATACAAGATATTTTTGGGGGATGAAAAGAGAGTAGCAAATAACATATATTAACTGCATTTATGTCTTATATCAACCAAAGTTGTCTGCAAAACTGCCTCTTGGATCATGATTGCTTATTGATATGATCTAATGCTATAAATAAGCAGGGACATTTCCAATAAAAGTATTAGGTGTTTAAAGTATGGATTCCCATTTTTACATGATTCTCTAAACATGGCCTTTTCCTAAGGGACTACATAGTTCTGTATGAAAACTATAGCAAACGAAACAAATTAATGAAATTTTAAAGGATTAGATATGAAGTTTTTCTTTCTTATTTCTCAATTTCCCTTCTCACTCTAATGATTATTTAGAACCCTGCATTGCTATCATTTGAGTGTTTTCGTTCCAAACATTGTTTCCTGATTAATTACATTTGCTACATTTTCCTAAAAACTAAAGAGCACGGATGCTCCCACTGGGTAGCAACCTTGAGTAGGGATGTGTGTGTGTGTGTGTGAGAGGAGAGAGTGAGAGAGAGTGAGGAGGCAATTAATATAGCTGTAGCATTGAGGTATAACTTCTTGTGCACTAAGACATTACAAAGTTACCACACCTGATAATCCTGAACACTATGATGTCTGCGCAAACCTGGAAAAAAGAACATAACAAAGGTAAGAAAAGGCTGTTAATGTCCCAATTGAATGGTGTGTAGGTGAAAGAAGATATCACAAAATGCAAAGATATGACTAAACTCAAATCAACAGAACATTAATCCCGTGACCAACTGAATGGAAATGTAAAATCTCAGAACAAAAGATCCATGAATAATTTTCATGTAATTCACAATATGAAAAGGTACAACTTTCTTGCATCTAATAATAGAGGTAAGAAAATATTCATTAGGCGATTTGTTGGGTACATACTACCAATATAGACCTCAAAACTTACATTCTACAGAGTCATCATGAGAAGTCCTGTTTTCATTTACTTCCCATTCTGTATTTACTCTGGAAGTCTGTTCATTAGTCGTTGGTAGAAGAATTCTCCAAGGGCCTTCCATATTCTTCATTCCGTAGTCCATTATCATGAACCTCATAAATATGAGTAGGGTCATAATATGAAGTGCTCCCTGGTGGGGATATGCCGAACTTGTAGAAATTTGCATTTGTCGAGGGGTATACGATATCCTGTAAATGCCAAGAAGGTCATTTGTACAAGAACATATCCTGTAAATGCAAGAAGGTCATTTGTACAAGAATAAAACCAACAACCTACTAATTGCTCCATCATCTATATATTTAAAAATAAAATACAGATAACAGAACCAGAAAAAGAAACTCTATTTGTTTTGGCCACGAGCTTGCATTTTTATGGATCTAAATACTGTCAAAGCATCCAAATTTGCAAATAAAAGGTACCTGAGCGTGGGAACCTCCTTGAAAATGAAATTAACATGGTCGTACGTGAGACCTTCGAAATATTCAATGAAACTTCCAGCCGAATTATATGGGTAGCTAGGGTTCATGTAATGACCTCCATGTGTGTATTCCAATTCATTTCGAACCACTAATCTGTCACACAATTAAGTCATGACATGATCCCAGAACATCAAATAGAATTTAGTTTAGAAAAAAAAACAGGTAAAACAGAAACCAACCTGCTCTTTTAAAGTTCAGACTCGGAGTTCTCACTCTCAAACAAAACTTTTGCATGAATAAAACTATCCCCTAATCACCTCACTACTCCTACAAAACAAACCAACAAATTAGAATAAATTTTGATGGATACAAGAAAAATCAAACAACGAAATCAGCAATGCTTGCATATTCAAGACACACCAAGGAACAAAGAATCCAACTTGTTGAAAATTGCTTCAAAAAAAAGCCAATAATTACAGAGGAACATGGAAAACAAATTGAGAATACAACCAAAATAGCTCTCTTAAGCCATAACTTGTCGTTTCTACAAAAATGCCAAGAACCCATTTCCATTAAGCATCTAAACCAGATGCTTGTGATCTCTAATTACCTCTATCAACTCAAAAGGAACAATTTTTTTACATTTTCAACAGTTGTAACCACTGCAAGATTTTGATCTCTGAAAACAACTGTTAAATTAAGTGATTTCTTGATCTCTAAAAAAGAGAAAGAACCCACATTGTAAGACTGAACCAAGGATTAGGAATTTTAAGTTGTACTGAAAATGTGGGAGAGCAATGGGAGAGAAACGTGAAACAAGTGGATCAGGTGATGAGGAAAAGAATGTATACTTCTCTATACATATATATATATATATATAAGCAATAAAGAACGAGAAAGAGAATCCGATACTTACAAGCAGTAAAAAAAGAAAGGAAAGAAGAAAGAACCGAAAGACATTGACTGGTGATTGCCTTTACAAGAAGAAAAAGAGAAGAGAAGGTAGACTAGAGAGAGACACAGAGGACACTCACTCTCTTTAATCTCTCTCTCTCTCTCTCTGTCTCTCCCCCTCTTATTCTCTGTTCTGAGAGCAAGTGGGAGTGAAGGTTGGTTGCGTGATGTCTCGTGGCGTGACGCCTTTCCTGGAGCATTGGCTTTTCTTACTGGGTATAAATATATTAAAATTTTATTTTTTTATTTTTAAAAATTTTATTTTTAATATAATAGATTAAAACAATTTAAAAATATTAAAAATAATAATTTAAAAAAAACTAATTTTTAGCCAGACATGTTTAGAAATCAATCTCCAAAACACACACACACTCATCAAAGATAAAGTTATTTGCCTCTGCTGGAAATATATCCATCTTCTGCTACACAAAATTATGTAATGGGGATCATTAGTTAGCATTTAATTATTGTTTAGATACCGAAAAGATAAAAGATGGTAAAAACTACAAAGTTATCTTATCCAAAACTATCCTATAAAAAATTTATTTTTTATATATTCGCTTTAATTGTTTTTAGCCAGACATGTTTTCATATCATTAACTTCATTTTTTTTAATGTTCCTCGATAGTAACTAAGCTTTACGTAGTGTTTAAAGCTTTCTCATGGTAGGGTATCTAGAACAATAAGCTTTAATATAAACGGAAAAATAAGCATGTTTCTATATAAAGTGCATGGTTTGTATAATTAAATATGGGGGGTGACATTTTTTAGCAGGTGCATGACATGGAAAGTATCAAAATCATGAAGAAAGTTTTGGAATGTCCTCAATGGGGACCCCACAAAAGAATTCTCATGTGGTTGGTGATTAGGGTTCGTGAGGAAACTATTCCAAGAAGTACAGAGAAGTTCTTGTAACAAGCAAGGATAGAGTGGTTAGGTCCACCATGATGCGGGGCAAAAGTGAAGGAAGTTCTTACCTCCACCTTCCATCTTCTTCCCTAATTTGTTCATCCACCTCAAGGTATGATTTGTCTAACACCAAATATTGGTAGGTGGAGAGTTTCTCAGCAGTAAACGAGAATGGTTGTGCTAAACCAGTTTAGGTAAAAAGTCCCAACAAATTTCCTATTTGGGTTGGAAGGATAGGTGTCAAAGTTACATTCCCAACTTGGCCTGTCCTGTTGTCAGCCCTTCTCTTCAATATAATCAATCACATAATAAATGTTTAACTGATCATTAGCAGGTAGAGCTTGTGCAGAGATGTTCAAGTGAAAAGGTTAGAAATTTCAAGGAAAATACTTCCACCTAGGATTTATTTCTCCTATTCTGTAAGTTTTTTTTCAAAGTGAATCTAAAAAGTAATTGATAAGATGTGATTACTGTCTGCAATTGCAGTTTCAACTTGAGGAACATCAAATATCTCAAAATTGCATGGTATGTGACTAAAATTGATAGTAAAACCGATTAGATACTTGGTAGCTACAAGTCAGCTAGGACAGTACAGAAAGAGAAGTTCCTGCATCCCAACAGTTCGAATTTATGATGATTGGAGGCTACACCACTGGCCAGTGCCATGGACCATATGGCCAGTGTGGCCTGACCAAAGAGCCTAAAAGGCTGTCAAGCATGTGGGAGAAACAGAGAGGTGACAAAGAAACAGAACGTGAATGTGAATGAACAAAACCTAGTGCGCGAATCATTGTGTATATGTTCCCTCTATACTTAATCTCCACGCTTGTTAAATGCTTAGTTCTGTTTTAGGCTATCCCTGATGTTAATATCAAAACCCAACATTGGATCCAACTTACCTGCAAAAAGGTAGGGCCTTTTATTTTCCTTACATTTTTATTATGTTTTGCGTCCCACCTAGACCCAGCCCTAGCTCTTTCAAAGAATTTCTTTTAGCACTCACTGATGGGTTCAACACAGCCATATTGAACCCAGAGCAAAATATCATTCTTGAGAGATCAAATGGCAATGCAAATGAAGCATTCCATGACAAATTGTTGTCTCAGTTCCTTATGAAAAATGCATCTGATGTAGAGAATGCCATTGGGTTTGAACTTGAAAGCCTGAGAGGAAGTAATCTAAACAGTTGAAACTTCAGACATAGCAAACTCCAATTGTCTTGTTAATCAGATTAAAACATTCATAAATCTGTTCAGATTGAGGATGTGATTTATCTCTAACAATAAATTCATTGATAATGCCATTCACCTCAATTGAACTAGAACCAGGAGTCTTCTCGACTCCTCTTTCCAGCATCATCTTTCTTATGTTCTGAGCCTCCTCCCACTTACCAGCTTCCCTGTACATATTTGCAAGCAAGACGTATATTCCGCTGTCATGGGGATCCAAGTCAAGAAGCTTTGCAGCTGCTCTTTCCCCTATTAGAAGATTTCTATGGATTCCACAAGCAAAGAACAACGCACCCCAAAACCATAGCATCTGCTTCCATTGGCATTGTTTTAATAAGCTCTTCAGCCTCCTCCAACAAACCAGCCCTGCCAAGAAGATTCACCATGCAAGAATAGTGTTTAGGCTGGGGAGACAGGTTGAATCTGGACTTCATTTGATCAAAATACTTGCGACCTTCTTCAACTAACCCTCCATGACAACAAGCTGTTAGGACCCCAAGAAAGGTGATTTCATCTGGCATCAATCCAGTATCAATCATCTTAGAGAAGTAAAATATGGCATCATTTGCATTCCCATAAAGAGCCAAACCACCTATAATGGCCGTCCAAGTCAAAGAGTTTCTTCTTGGCATCTCATTGAAAACCTGAAGAGCCTTTGTCATATTCCCACATTTTGCATACATGTCAATTAATGCAGTACCTAATGCAACATCTAAAGAGAGATTGTGCTTTTTAATATAGTTGTGAGTCCACATTCCAGTATCAAGTGCTCCAAGTTGGGAGCAAGCAGATAAGCAATGAAGCATGGTCACCTTATCAGGTTTCATATTGCTCAATTGCATTTCACGAAACAATTCTAAAGCCTCCAAGCTAAGATTGGCTTGAACACAACTTCCAATTATGGCATTCCATGCCACAACATTCTTCTCTGGCATGTCATGAAAAAGCTTCCCAGCCATATCCAAAAGCCCATTTTTCGCATACCCAACAATCATCGTAGTCCATGAAACAACTGTCTTCTTTCTCATATTATCAAACAAAACTTTCCCCGCCTCAAGATCCCCACATTTCACATACATATCCATAAGTGTATTAACAAGCGAAATTTTCAAATTCAATCCACTTTCTTCAATATACCGATGAATTTCTCTCCCAAGTTTCAAACTATCTAGTTGTGCACAAGCGGATACGACACCGATCATTGTCACCTCATCAGGCTTAACTTGCTCCGTTATCATTTGTTGATAAATCCCCATTGCCTCCCTTGGCTGCCTCCTTCTTACATACCCATTAATCAATGAATTCCAAGAAACCAAGTCTCTCACACAACCTTCATCAAACACCTTATGCGCCAACCCCAACTCTCCAACCGAAACCAACATATGTATGATCCCATTATACAGATACATATCCTTATCAAAACCCATTTTCAATACCTGTCCAAGAATCTCAAAACCCATATAACTTAACACTAAATTAGCACAAACTTTAAACAAAAAAGAATAAGTGTAGTTATCAGGCCTACAACCAGCCCTAGTCAGCATCCTTTTATACAGGACCAAACCTTTTTGCGAATTTTCACTCTCTACGCACCCTCTAATCACTGCATTCCAAGAAAACACATTTGGGTTTTGTAAATTATTCAAAATTTTGATACAATAATCAAGATTTCTTGATTCTGATATTGCACAAAACGAAATTAAGCGACTTGAAGCAAACCCATCTAAGATCAACCCTGTAAGGATCATTTGAGCTTGGATTTGTTTCAATTGAGAAAAAGACTTGCAGTTTTCTAGTAAAGAAAGAAGTGGGTTTGAAAGAACGTAAGTGTGTGTTGTGTTCCATGAAGTAGGGTTTGACTTGTGAGTAGAGAAAGAGTGTGAGTGAAGAGAAAGACAAGAGAAGAAGAGGTTTAAGAGAGGCTTTGGGATGAAGTGATGAGATCTTACTTTGGTTACATAGTAAACTGTCATCTGTTTATGTTCGTTTTCTGTTTGTGGGCGTTGGAGAGAGAATGAGTTGAGGCGGGAAAGGCTGTCAGTAGTAGTCTAGACGTCATTAGTTATAAGGCCTGGGTCGGCCTATTAACCGGAAAGGTCCGAATTATAGGGTAGACGATCAACCCTTGAATCAGCAGGTTGGCTTGAATTTATGGGGTTTTTTTTTTAATTTTTGTCTAAATGGTATTGTTTTAGAAAAAAAAACTAAAAAAATATCATTTTAAATAAAATAAAAATGATGATGAAATCTTTTAACCAAATTATTTAGAATACAAATTAATCGGATTAATTCTTCGAACAATTCAAATTTAAATTCAGCTCAAGTCAAGCATTAGATTGATCTATCAATTTGGATTGGTTTGATAATTTAAGGTAAGAATTAAATCTCAAATGAGATACGGAGATAACAATTTAATTTAATCTGGTGAATATTCAATCCATTAATTCGATCTAGTAGATATTAAATTTAAGTACTCAATGTGTTCAGATTTTAAGGAAAAATATTATAGGAAGTAAAAAATGGATTTTGAATTAGATTATACTATTATTTAAATCCAAGTTGATCTCAATTGGAAAGTAAAAATCCTTCATTTTTAATATTTAAATATTTTATTTTATTTTATTTTTATATGTTGAAAATCAAATTATTAATTTGCTTAGATAAGAACATATTCAACTTCCTTTAAATATCTTGCTATTAATTTTTGCAGACATAATTTAAAAAAGGAGGTTTAAAAAAATTATAATTTATAATTTTTTTATTAATATTTTAAGAGTTT
This sequence comes from Populus davidiana, assembly GCA_030145905.1. NCBI lineage: Eukaryota > Viridiplantae > Streptophyta > Magnoliopsida > Malpighiales > Salicaceae > Populus > Populus davidiana. The sequence continues at coordinate 1,607,624 of CM057789.1, read as the reverse complement.
TTAATATGACTAAAATAAAATTAATGTGTTGATTAACTAATATTTTTAATTAAATATTTTTAAATTAACCATTAAAACACACAGCTACCACACCACAAGCCTTTGTGCTTGTTTAGTATTTCCATCCATGTACTTTTTTCAATAATATTTCTTAATTAAAAATAATATTTTTTTATATTTTTTTATTTTTAACATCAATACATTAAAATCATCCAAAAACAAATAATAACTCAAAAATAAACACATACTTCGAAACCAGAAGAAAAGGTAACACTTGGGGTAAAAGAACCCGGAAGAATGACAAAACTAGAATGATCATCTATAATTTTGATGAGATAAAAATCAATGTTTTGCAATTGAAACCATTCAGAAAAGACAGGGTTGCAGGAATGAAAATCCTGAAACCGGGAAAACACCTTGAGAAAAAAGGTCATTAAATGAGCCTAAAGAATTATCCAGGATAAATTATGGAATGGAACGCCAAAAATTTCATCACCATCTATGATTGTATGGGGGGAATGAGAAAGAGACTTAATTAGGCCCCACCAGAACCAAACTTCTTCCCAAACACAATCATCTGAAGCTTGTCATATCCGGCAAGCACACCGGCACCAGCAACAGCACGGAGGATGTTTGCACCAGCACCCTTGAAGAGGGATTTAGCACCCTCGTTCTTGAGGATCTGAGAGAATGCATCAAAGGAGCTCTTGTACTTAACAGCTTCACCGGATGTCATCATCATTCTTCTGCGGACAGTGTCAATTGGATAGGATGCAAGTCCAGCACCGTTGGTGATGACCCAACCAAGAGCAAAGCTAGCAAAGAAGCTATCCTGAAATCATCGTGTGATAAATGAAACTACATGAGAATTCACCGACAAATGAGATCCAAACTGTTAAACAATTTATAGCAGAATTTACTAACCTGCATCTTTCCGGTTAGGAGCACTGGCTTCAAAGAATCATACATTCCAAAATACAGACCACGGTACACAATAATACCAACGCATGAAATGTTAAATCCACGGTAAAGCCCAGCAATACCATCTGATTGCATAGTCTTCTTGTAGACATCAACCAAGCCATTGAATTGCCTCTCCCCTCCCTTCTTTGCAGCCTTGGAATCATTTGCAAGACGGGTTCGGGCATAATCCAAAGAATAGACAAAGAGTAGTGATGAGGCACCAGCAGCACCACCAGATGCCAAATTACCAGCAAACCACTTCCAATAGCCATCACGGTCCTTCTTGAAGTTGAAAAGGCTCTTAAAGTAATCTTTGAATGCAAAGTTCAGGGCCTGGAGGAGGGTTCATAGAATTACTAGATAAGCACAGAAATAAAACTCAAAAGGAATGAAATAGGTTGGTAAAGCATCCAAGATGGAACAAACCTGAGTGGGGAAGTAACGGATGACATTGGCAGTGTTTCCTCTCCACAATGACACCATCCCCTCATCTTTCATTGTTCTGCTGAAACAATCTCCAATTCCCTTGTATGGTTCAGAGAGTCGACCAGTCTTGATCATCTCATCCTGGTTTTGGATCAAGAGCTTCACACGCTCAATAGGAGCGGCAGCAGTTTTGGACACAGCTGCAGAAACTCCACCCATAAGAAAATCAATAGCAAAGCCAGCCAAGCCTTTCTCTGATGGGGCTTGGACAAATACTGGTGAGGTAGACGATGCAATCAATGACATATCAGGGGTGGATTGGCATGCCCTTGTCATCGCATACTGGAATCCTGCATTGGAATAATTTCCATATGCAAACTGCCTTTGGTGTAAAGCAGGTCTCTGAAAGCCTTGGGAAAAGCTAGAACTGTGATGGACCTGGCTTGCCATCTTTTGCATGACAGATGGTTGCTGGCGGCTATCAGCCATTTCCTCTCACAAATAATGAACCCCTGTTCCAATTAAATCCAACAAACAATATTAAGGTACAACAAAACCATATCAAAGGTACCATTAAGCATATAACTCCATACGATTTTTCTGAATTCTAAGAATTTAACAAACCAATAATTATATTTCCTCAAGCAGTATTGATAGCAATGCACCTTATAATTCATAAATATATATAATAACATTATACCTTATAACAGGGTTCTTTAAGCACGGAATTTGCAAACCATTTGAACTGACAAAACTGTGCTTACATAACTAATGTAGACAGACGAGCATGCAGCACATAGGGATATGGTTATGCTGATTCCCAACAAAAATCTACCAAATTATAAAATACCACCTTTATCAGCATGTACAAATCTAACAAACTGCCAAGAACAGTCAACCAGCTTTTCAAAAACTTCAAGTGGATAAATGGATAATCAATTTAACAAAAAGAAAAAAGGTAACCGAACGATGGACTTATTATTTACAAGGAAACGCAACACCAAAAAGAGCATCAGAAAACTGAAGCACTCAAGCTCCATAAAAAATTGCTGCGACACTCCATCTGCAGTAACCCCAATAAAGTTTCAACAAAGCAAAAGCACATTAACCACAGTTGTTCTTTACAAACAATTTCAGTCAGAAAACCGACCCCCCACAATAGCTTAGAATGCATGCATCACTCTGATTCAAGACATACCACTTGCGCAGCAATCAAATCAGGTTTTAAGAGCAAAACCAAATCTCCAAAATCAAATAAAAAACACCATTAACGATCGCGTCATATTCTAACAATCAAATTGTCCATTCCAAACCAAGTAATACACAAACATTCATCATTTATTCCGAAATCTAAGGAAAAAACAAATCTGTCTTATCTACACTAATCAAACATAATCTTTCTACTCTGTCCAAGATGAATTTACTGAATCAATTTCCCGAATCACAACAATCATTGATGGGATGGACACTCAACTTACCATCTGGTGGTTAGGATTATCTCATTAGGGACAAATATTTCAGAACAAATAGCAATAGTCTGATCAAAATGACATAAAACAATAATCACATGCCAAAAAAACAGCCCAGTTCGTATATATTATATCAACAACTCGCCTCATTATAGATTAAAAACAAAAAAAAAATCAAAACTTTAAGATCCAATGAAACCAATAAAGAAAAGAGAAATATTGATATAAAAACAAACCTGTTAGTTTAAAAATCTATGAGAAAAATAAAATCTGAGCAACAGATCTAACAAAGATGCCAAGAACCAGCAAAAGAAGGGAGGGAGGGAGAGATCTAAGAGAGAAGTGAAGTGGGTTTTATATAAACATGAAGATGTTAATGCTAGATAAAGAAAACATAGACAAGTCCAAAAAACAAGGAACAAAAGACAATGAACTAAACTCAAAAATACATGAAAATCACAATTGAACGAGTCATGCGGCGTGTCAAATGAAACGAAAGGAAAGGAAACAGCTTTAGAGAGAGGAAGAGAGAAAGGCATTACCTTTTGATTTTGTTGGTGATGAAGAGAGAAAGGAGGAGTCTTGACGGTTTGGAACGGCAAGGTGGTGAGGAGAGGCAATACGCATATTTATATGTGGAGGGAGAGACATGGTAGGGTGGGGAGTGAGTCCATGGAATGGCAATTTCTTAGTTTGAGTGGGTTATTTTTAGTCCCTGAGCTCTTAATATGATTACAAACCAGTCCTTAATTTTGAATTAGATTATACAATACTTTATTTAAATCCAAGTTGATCTAAATTGGAAAATAAAAATCCTTCATTTTTAATATTTAAATATTTTATTTTATTTTTATATGTTGAAAATCAAATTATTAATTTGCTTAGATAAGAAAATATTCAACTTCCTTTAATTATCTTGCTATTAATTTTTGCAGACATAATTTAAAAAAGGAGGTTTAAAAAAATTATAATTTATAATTTTTTTATTAATATTTTAAGAGTTTTTAATATCACTAATATAAAATTAATGTATTGATTAACTAAATATTTTTAAATCAACCATTAAAAGTTTAAAACACACAGCTTGTTTAGTATTTCCATCCATGTACTTTTCAATAATATTTTTTAATTGAAAATAAATTAAAATAATACTTTTTTATATTTTTTTATTTTTAACATCAATACATTAAAATCATCCAAAACAAATAATAACACAAAAATAAACACATGCTTCGAAACCAGAAGAAAAGGTAACACTCGGGGGTAAAAGAACCCGGAAGAATGACAAAACTAGAATGATCATCTATAATTTTGATGAGATAAAAATCAATGTTTTGCAATTGAAACCATTCAGAAAAGACAGGGTTGCAGGAATGAAAATCCTGAAACCGGGAAAACACCTTGAGAAAAAAGGTCATTAAATGAGCCTAAAGAATTATCCAGGATAAATTATGGAATGGAACGCCAAAAATTTCATCACCATCTATGATTGTATGGGGAGAATGAGAATGAGACTTAATTAGGCCCCACCAGAACCAAACTTCTTCCCAAACACAATCATCTGAAGCTTGTCATATCCGGCAAGCACACCGGCACCAGCAACAGCACGGAGGATGTTTGCACCAGCACCCTTGAAGAGGGATTTAGCACCCTCGTTCTTGAGGATCTGAGAGAATGCATCAAAGGAGCTCTTGTACTTAACAGCTTCACCGGATGTCATCATCATTCTTCTGCGGACAGTGTCAATTGGATAGGATGCAAGTCCAGCACCGTTGGTGATGACCCAACCAAGAGCAAAGCTAGCAAAGAAGCTATCCTGAAATCATCGTGTGATAAATGAAACTACATGAGAATTCACCGACAAATGAGATCGAAACTGTTAAACAATTTATAGCAGAATTTACTAACCTGCATCTTTCCAGTTAGGACCACTGGCTTCAAAGAATCATACATTCCAAAATACAGACCACGGTACACAATAATACCAACGCATGAAATGTTAAATCCACGGTAAAGCCCAGCAATACCATCTGATTGCATAGTCTTCTTGTAGACATCAACCAAGCCATTGAATTGCCTCTCCCCTCCCTTCTTTGCAGCCTTGGAATCATTTGTAAGACGGGTTCGGGCATAATCCAAAGAATAGACAAAGAGTAGTGATGAGGAACCAGCAGCAGCACCAGATGCCAAATTACCAGCAAACCACTTCCAATAGCCATCACGGTCCTTCTTGAAGTTGAAAAGCCTCTTAAAGTAATCTTTGAATGCAAAGTTCAGGGCCTGGCGGAGGGTTCATAGAATTACTAGATAAGCACATAAATAAAACTCAAAAGGAATGAAATAGGTTAGTAAAGCATCCAAGATGGAACAAACCTGAGTGGGGAAGTAACGGATGACATTGACAGTGTTTCCTCTCCACAATGACACCATCCCCTCATCTTTCATTGTTCTGCTGAAACAATCTCCAATTCCCTTGTATGGTTCAGAGAGTCGACCACTCTTGATCATCTCATCCTGGTTTTGGATCAAGAGCTTCACACGCTCAATGGGAGCAGCAGCAGTTTTGGACACAGCTGCAGAAACTCCACCCATAAGAAAATCAATAGCAAAGCCAGCCAAGCCTTTCTCTGATGGGGCCTGGACGAATACTGGTGAGGTAGATGATGCAATCAATGACATATCAAGGGTGGATTGGCATGCCCTTGTCATCGCATACTGGAATCCTGCATTGGAATAATTTCCATATGCAAACTGCCTTTGGTGTAAAGCAGGTCTCTGAAAGCCTTGGGAAAAGCTAGAACTGTGATGGACCTGGCTTGCCATCTTTTGCATGACAGATGGTTGCTGGCGGCTATCAGCCATTTCCTCTCACAAATAATGAACCCCTGTTCCAATTAAATCCAACAAACAATATTAAGGCACAACAAAACCATATCAAAGGTACCATTAAGCATATAACTCCATATGATTTTTCTGAATTCTAAGAATTTGACAAACCAATAATTATATTTCCTCAAGCAGTATTGATAACAATGCACCTTATAATTCATAAATATATATAATAACATTATACCTTATAACAGGGTTCTTTAAGCACGGAATTTGCAAACCATTTGAACTGACAAAACTGTGCTTACATAACTAATGTAGACAGAAGAGCATGCAGCACATAGGGATATGGTTATGCTTATTCCCAACAAAAATCTACCAAATTATCAAATACCACCTTTATCAGCATGTACAAATCTAACAACTGCCAGGAACTGTCAACCAGCTTTTCAAAAACTTCAAGTGGATAAATGGATAATCAATTTAACAAAAAGAAAATAGGTAACCGAACGATGGACTTATTATTTACAAGGAAATGCAACACCAAAAAGAGCAGCAGAAAACTGAAGCACTCAAGCTCCATAAAAAATTGATGCGACACTCCATCTGCAGTAACCCCAATAAATTTTCAACAAAGCAAAAGCACATTAAGCACAGTTGTTCTTTAAAAACAATTTCAGTCAGAAAACCGACCCCCCACAATAGCTTAGAATGCATGCATCACTCTGATTCAAGACATACCACTTGCGCAGCAATCAAATCAGGTTTTAAGAGCAAAACCAAATCTCCAAAATCAAATAAAAAACACCATTAACGATCGCGTCATATTCTAACAATCAAATTGTCCATTCTAACAATCAAAAGTCCAACAAAAGACAATGAACTAAACTCAAAATACATGAAAATCACAATTGAACGAGTCATGCGGCGTGTCAAATGAAACGAAAGGAAAGGAAACAGCTTTAGAGAGAGGGAGAGAGAAAGGCATTACCTTTTGATTTTGTTGGTGGTGAAGAGAGAAAGGAGGAGTCTTGACGGTTTGGAACGGCAAGGTGGTGAGGAGAGGCAATACGCATATTTATATGTGGAGGGAGAGACATGGTAGCGTGGGGAGTGAGTCCATGGAATGGCAATTTCTTAGTTTGAGTGGGTTATTTTTAGTCCCAGATTTCTTAATATGATTACAAATCAGTCCTTAATGTTTGAAAAAACTATAACTTAGTCCCTAGACTATTCTTGGTTGTTGTACATTTGTTGTTGTTTTGTTTTCCTTGACCTCAAATATAGCATTTGACAATTTAATCCCTTATAAAAAGAAAAAGTGAGATCTTAGACGAAAATCAATAATGTCAAGGAGATTTCTGATTCTATTCGAGTTGCTAGGTTATTGGGTCAATTCTTAATTCATCGAGTCAATATTAGTTAATCTTAAAATGATTTTTTTTTTTACAAAGTTTTTAATTAATTCATTGAGTCAACATTAGCTCACTCAAATTTGATCGAATCAACCGAGTTATGATTAATCAGTTCGGTCACTTAAGTTTAATTTGATTAATATTTAATTGGTTCAAAATCAAACCTGGTCTAGAATAAATTCTAGGTCAGCAAGTCACCAGATTCATATATTAATTCAGGTTATGATAAGAGTTTTTACTAAGGTTTGGTGGTTGACCAAAAACTCTATTTGAAAATATTGTAAAAATTGTTTTTCAAAGTATTTTTTATTTTAAAATGCATCAAAATAAAATATTTTTTTTAATTTAATTTTTAATATCAGTACATTAAAACAATCAAATAACACATAAAATTTCATGTGAGACTAAAAAAATTAAAAACTTTTAAAAGCATGGTTGGACTGGAATGCAAAATAAATTTAAGATGGTATGATTATGAAAAACTTTGTATCCAACGGCAATGAAAACCTTGGTAGGTGAAGAGAGATGCATGTTTGAAAGGAAAGGTCTCATTTTGGAAATGAAGAAAACATGGAAATTGTCCCCACTGCCTGCCTCTTTATTTGAAGAATTTTCAACTTCTAGAAGAAAAACATTTTTGTAGCTGGGATGAAAAATCTTTTACCCTCATTATCATTTTTTACTGTATTTGTTATTATTTTGATTATAATTTGTTTACTCTTCTATTCTTGTAATAGGAATAAATTTGGTTCAAAATAAAGTTGGATAAATAAATTTCTACTATCATATTTTTTTCTGTATATATATATATATATATATATAGGTAAAATATTATTTCATTTATGTTTTAGATTTAGAGGAGGAAAGAAAATTATATTTATTTTTGCATAAACTGAGTGTACCGGCTGCAACCAAGAATTCAACATGTGTGAACATTTGGAAAAAAATTCCACGTCTTTTTGGGCTGGCTATAAAATATGAGTAGATAAATATCTTTCAACATAATCCGCTGAGTTTAGTGGACTGACGAATTCTTAAGAGATTGTGAAAGAATTTGCCTTGAAAATTTGGCACCTTTATATTTGATTAGTATTGCAGGCAGAAGAAACAGATAAAAACAAATCTATTTCTAGAACAATTTTTGAGTAAATTTCTATCATTTTAAAACATGAAGAACAAGAAAACATGTCTTCTTTGTCCTTGTCCCTGTCTCTTCTATCGCAGAATGATAACCAGATACTATCTGTAGTGTTAAGAGGTACAATGTGAGATTGCCATCTCCTGATACTTGTTCCAAGTATCCACCCCACCTGCGATTTAGACCTGCGCCTCCAAATGAAAATCTCAAGCATGAAAAGCACATTGCAACAAGATCACAACATATAAGACAAAAATCAACGTGGAGAATCATGAATTAATCAAACACAAGGGGCAACCACGATAACAAAACACTCTAGTAGCAGCGCGGTGAAAGCTGGCGAAAATATGTTTATAGGATGTTAGAACATTCAACTCAACAAAAACAAAGTGGAGAAGCCTGGAGAATACCTCACACGAACAATGAATGGGATTCCTAGATGAAGAAGTATTTCGGAGAAGACCAACATAACGTGCACAATGAAGGTTCTTACTGTCTTACAGATCACTATTTGGCAGGAAAAGTACAACTTAAGCAGCTTAAAACTTGTATTGATGTGAAATGGCCAGTGCAAACTAGTGAAGGATAAAAAACTAAAGAAAAGAAGATGGATGGGCGTTTCATTAACTGTAAATGGGAATGCTTGAAGCTTATCGAATTGGTAGACCAAAAAGAAAAAATCAACAAAGTTTCAAGCAAGAAAATATCACACGCGAGCATGGAAAGGGGGGAGGGGTATGGTACCATGCTTGAAGCTTCTGTTCATGTAGTTATTACTAGCAAATTAAACATTTTACAAGTCATATGAACAACCATTAAGTCGTAAAAGGAATGCATTAAAAGAAGACGAGCAGTTAAAAGCTTCTGCACATTTTACAAGTCATATCGAACATTCCTAAGGTTAATCTAAGGCAATTTATGCGGTACATGATGTTAGGTATCATGTACATAATGCTATAGATATTGCGTGAAAGTCATACAAGATACCAGGAGTGAACTGTCAATCCATCTGTAAAGAAGCTATTGAGGCCCGCTCAGATCAATTGGATCTCTTCCTTGCACTCCGTCAATACCAAGGCAAGCAGGGTCGAATGATGGTTCCGAACTCCTAAAATCCATTTCCAGTTGCTTCTGCCTCAGTTGCAAAGCACTCTGCTCATTCTCCAGTTTCCTCCACTCATTCTCCAGCCTCAACCTCTCGAACTCCTTGTCTTTCTTGCTGCAGTATCTCAACCACTTGAACCGTTGTTTCTCAAGTTCAAAAGTTTGTGCCTGGATGCTTACCCTTTGCTCTAGGAGTTGCAACCTCTGCTTCTTAATCCACTCCGTTCTCTCCCATGGTGACACTGCAGGGTCTTGAAAAATCGCTGCCATTTCAACATCAAAACTATTTCGCCCACCTGATTGAGACCAAAGATGGGCATGCTCATCATTCACTCGCCCCTCACACAACTGGCCTACCTTCTCCCCATCCTCATCAGCATTATTATTTTCTTCATTATCTGATTCACCATCATCATCATCACCGTCGTCACTGTCACCATTTCCCTCGGCTTCATCCTCCCCTGACCCATTATTATCTTTCGAGCTCCTCTCAAGGGGTAATGAAAAACCTTGTAGATCAAGATCCTGGCAATTGGGTATTCTTTGCCCATTATGGTAAGCACACATTTCCTTATAAAACAAATGTTTTGAGCCCAATATCTTTCTAACATCATCCTTTGCCTTGGCTGAAAGATGAGGCATTGAATCCATAAGAACAGGGTTCTCCACCACTCTACAAGTAGTTCCCCTCCCAAGAATCTCGTTCAGCCTCTTGTACCTCTTATTCAGATCATTGAACTTATCCTCACACTGTTGTGGCGAAACATGACAGCCCTTGCTTATCATTAGCTTCGACACCATTTTCCATTTACCTTTCTTCTGCAAAAGCCCAGATTTTCTCTTAAGCCCCTCAACAGCATTAAGTGTACCGTCATCACCCACACAAGCAACCACTGCAATAAGAAGCCTGACGACATTATCTGTCCATTTCATTCGCTGCCATGGAGATCCCTTTTTTCCCTTAACACCAGTAGAATTCTCACCATTCCCATCTTCCATAAAACTCTGGTCATCATCTTCACTCGCATTGCCACTGCTTGCGCAATTAAAAGGACTAACAGCTTTTCCTTTACCAAAATTCGCTGAATATACTTTTGATGGTGTGCCTTTCACTTCCGTTAGCCCAATTGGTTGGTGATCATTGTCAAAACAACCCACTAAGTTAACCTGATGTTGGTGCGCTAAGGAGGGATGACCTAACTGGGATTGTTGGTGTCTATGAATCGGGGACTCAAGGTCTAACAAACCACTATTTGGACCTGACAAAAAACGACCTCCCAAACCCGAATTATCCATGGCAACACTCTTAATTCCTGAATTCCAAAATCCTAATGAACCAAAATTTCAAATTTCATATACTCCAATGCTCATGAAAGCAATCACTCCACTAATAACTACGTGGATCATCTAAACCGAGTTTCCATTACCAGAAACTTAACAGCCAAACGAAACAAAACCCCCCAAAAAATCCCGCTTTCTCCCATTTTCCCTCATTTTCTCACCAAGCAAACAAAAGGGTCGCCATAGAAACCTCAAAACCCACCAAAAACCCCACCAATCCAATCCATATTAGAATGAGTACTAATCATCCAAAACCAACCTACAAGCTTAATCTCTAATATTACTCAAAAACCCAGTATTCCTAAAGCTGCAAATATACAAAAAAAAAAAAGGATTTTATAATCAAAATCAAGTAAACAACCCAACAAGATCCAATCTTTTCTATTCCAAGCAATAAATCTTGAAACTTTCCTTATTAAATTATTAAAAAATGGATATTTTTTCATTAACTAAAGCTAAAAAACACAGTACAAATGAAACTATACTATATGATATGTTTAAAAAAAAAAAGGCGTTATTTTTCAAGCTTACCCTTCTAGTGATCCACAATGGAGGGTGCACTGTGGGAGAGGGGGGGAGAGAGAGAGAGAGAGAGAGAGAGAGAGCGCTTTGAATAGATGGGTTTTAGAGAGAGAGACAGAGACAGAGAGGGCTTTGAGAGAATATACTTAGATATGCCACGTGTAGAGATGTTGTTGTCGGTGAAAAGATTGCTGGCTACAGACAAGGAATGTTGTTAATTCCCAAGTATCAAACAGGTTTAACAAAAGGGACAAATTCAATTTTCACCCTTAAAGTTTATGTTTTGTCTAAATTTAGCTCCACAACTTTGTTTTGTCTCAGTTTTCCCTTTCAAGTTTGAAACTTTTTTCATTTTTCTCCTTTTTTTGGTCTCCATTTAATACATTGGCATAATCCCACATTCGAAGAGATGACACAATTCGAATAATCCCACATAAACTTTTACTCTACACCATGTAGCATTAAAAAGTTTTAGGATTAAATAAATTTTATTTTCTAGTATAGTAGTAGCAGTTTCCCAAAAAATATATTATAGGAGTAGCACCATCAACTAGCATTCTTTTAAATTAGAATTATTGAAATATAATTATAATGATATTTACTTATATTAGGAAATTAAATTGTTTTGTGATTTTTTAAGTAAAAGTATTTATTTACTAAATCATATTTATATTTTTTTATGGGATGATATTATCTAACCAATTAATGTATCAATCAAAATTAAATATCTTGTTAAATGATTTTAATGATACATTTTGTACTTATAACAACATATGATCAATAAATTAATACATTGAGTTTTTTTTAATAAAAATATGTTATTTTGAACATAATTTTTTAAAATAAATTCAAAAAAATATTGTTTTAAATAAAATAATTATCATTTGAGTCTGATTAGGTTAACGTTTTAGATAATTCAAAAATAAAAACAAACCTGACTCGAGTCAAACTAAGTCTTGGATTGATGGGTCATCAAGTTGACCTATCGGTTTAACCCGAATAATTATAGTACCTGGTTCATTAGTGTTCTTCAATAATCTAAATAATGATTGAAGAGTATAGAATCAGGCCTCCTCAACTCTTACCTGTTTCATGCTTTTTCTGCTACCAATGCTTGAGCCCTGATTGTTAGTTAGGAACTACAAAGACAAAACCTCATGACAAAGGGAGCTTTGATTAAACTTATGTCAAGCTTGAAATGCAGAAATGACATAAAATGAGAGGTATTGACTATGTTTTATTTGAAGCAAATTACAAAGTAACAGCTGCAGAAAGCAGCAATTGGGACAGAAGCCATGAGTCCATCTCTGTGCTAGCAAGTAAGCAGATTTACAGTGCTTTATACGAAGAGGTTACACATAAGACCGCGACAAAAGAGAAGAACAGACCACACTAAGAGATGAAGCAGCCATGGAAGCACCAGCAAGCTAATCATGTTGTAGCCAAGTTTCCAGGAGCAACTAATCCAAATTCAGGATATGGTCTTTCGCGATAGCTCTATGGCTGCAACTACATCTTTGAGTTGCTTTTGATGAGAAGTATAGCAGCTGTAATCCACACCAACTCAACATGAACTCCGCAATACTATGTTTGGCAGTGTAATAATAATTGTTTTTCAAATAATTTTTTTATGCCGAAATATATGTTAATATATTTTTTTATTTTTTAAAAATTATTTTTTAATATCAGCATATCAAAACAATCTAAAAAATATAAACCATATTAAATTTTAACAAAACAAAAATAAAAATTTTAATTTTTTGGAAACACGGTGCAACAAGTCAAAGGCATACATGGAGAGAGTGGATGCTGATACAAGCTGCAAGCAACCCTTTTGTTCGAGTTAATAACAACTGAAGAAAGCGGTGGTTCTGATTTAAGAGAAGGTTTTAACATGTAATAGGAAAAGACTTTAACTAGGGAAACAGAACGAGCCGGTTTCCTGTTAGAGGAAGTAGCTTGCTTCTTTGTTCGGACAAATTAGGCAATTTAGCATATAAAGTTTTAAAAAATAGATGAATTTCACAGCTTTTCTTCCTGCGGTTCAGAACTGCCACAATTAATGAATATCGCGATAACAATTAATTATTAATCACAACAATTAAATTATATAGAATAATATAAATAACATAAATTATAAATTATTTTTTAAAATTTTATCTAATAATTTATATTTTTTGGTAAAATTGATTTTTTAACATGATATCATAGTTTTTATAATTAAACAGTCACAAGTTTGAATTTTATCATTTTTATTTATTTGATAAAAAATTAAGTACATAGTAATATAAATTTAAATAAATTTTAAGTTTAAATGCTAAAAAAAAAAAAGAATTGACCAGAATAATATAAATTATATATTAAAATTTTATTTGAAGACAAAGTTTTCAGTTGAATTGAAGATAAAAAGCAAGTCACCAACGGCCTGTGGGAGATAAGAAAGCAGGCTAAGAAGCCAAAGGCTAATAAAAAAAGAAAAAGAAAAAAAAGAACTCTACCTTGGGACTGCAAATGGAAGTGAAGGAGTGGAATTTTTCCAAGAAAATGGAGAGAAACTAAAACAAGTGATTTATTTAGAAAAGTCAATTATAGATAGAAGAGAAGGGACAGAAGGGACTAAAAACCTATGTCATGGAAAATTGACAGAATGGGCTTGCGTTCATCGGCTTAAGAGAGAAGAAGAGCATCTACGTGGAAATTTAATAACATGTCACGCTTTCCGAGGTAACATTTATTAATATGTTGTATTTTTAAAATACTACAAGTTAAAGCGTTCTATTTCAAAAAAAAAAAAATTGTATTATTCTGTTAAATGTTTTTTTAATTACTGTGCTAATCTTTGTTTATATAATTTTGCCCAGCCAGCCTCTCTCTTGTTTTTTAATGCTGCTGAGCTTCCCACCTTGAACTTGTTTCCTTCTTGATTCCATGAAAACCTTAACTAACACTAAACAGGAACTACTGCAGTTTCTTTATTGCAAATTGACTGACTATTTGTCTCTAATATGGATTTCTTTGAATTAAAACAGTGTCTAATGAGGTAGGATCGTCATCAAATAAATGTCTTATTATCATTGTTGCCGTATCCAACTCTAGAATTGACCCAAAAAATACTTAAATTATTACATTTTCGAGTTATCAAATCAATTCAAATCAATTATCTAAAATTTACCTAAAAACTACTTAAATTATTAGATTACTGGTCATTAATAGGTTATCAATTCAATTCAGATCAATTATTTTTATTAAAATAATATTTTTTTATTCTTTCTTTAAAAATAATTTATTGATATTGAACAATCAGGTTTAAATATCATATTTAAATTCAACGTCCATGCTTGTTACTTTATCTTGCTTTCTCTCACAGTACTTTGGATGCTAATCTATTTTCTTTTTTCTTTGGAAAAGATCACAAGTAGCAACACCAGCTCTTTCACATAAAAGGAAGGGCACAGTTATGATCTGGGGAGGTAAAAGAAAGCATAAACTTCTAAATGATACATGCCATTGCCATGCTATATATGTTCCCAGTGAATTTCCCACTAAGGATTTGGTAATTTTTCCAATGCATACACTAAATTAGAAAGTAGAATTGACATTTCCTTCATTCTGTTTATTGCAGCTGGCAAGTAGGAAGACTGCAAATGGGCATGGTGGATGGAGCACTCTAGTCATTTCTCATTCAAATCTTCCAATCCTTTTTTGCTCTAGTGTATTAGTTCCTGAGATCAGGACAAATTTATTGTGTATATACCAAGGGCATGCACATGTTTATAATCACAGCAATCAGAGCAGTGGTAGATACAGATAAAGAGTAAAAACTAGCTAACATGAGAATGTCAAATATCTTGTAATGAGTTTTCCTTCAAGAGGCTCTATCTCTAACGCGCAAAGGCTTCTTATAAGACTGCAACATGAGAGAAGAACAAACCACGCTAAGTGATGAAGCAGCCATGCAAGCACCAGCAAGCCAAGGTGGCAGCCGAATTCCAGTGAATGGGTATAGGATACCAGCAGCGATAGGCATGCCGAGTATGTTATAGCCAAGAGCCCATACGTAGTTTAGCCGTATCCGGGACATGGTTTTTCTTGATAAATCGATGGCTGTAACTACGTCTTCTAAGTTGCTTTTGATGAGAACTATATCAGCAGCTTCTATGGCCACATCAGTGCCGGCACCAATTGCCATCCCAACATCAGCTGCAACTAGAGCTGGCGAGTCGTTTATTCCATCTCCCACCATTGCTACAGTCATTCCTTTTCCCTGCATTCAGTTTACAAATTTACGCAAATTGAACACTAGTAAGAAATCAGTTCACACCCAACCCTATTGCTTTTCAATCAAAATGCAAAAGAATGAATAAAAAACAGAACCGCTCAGACCCCTTTTAAAATTACATTAGCTGCCAATTCTGGAAGTTAAAAACTCAAAAAAGTTTCTTGTCATCATCTTGCCCTGGGACTCATCTAGGATTTCATCCAATGTAAACTGTTTAACATTTTTTTTCATACCATAATACCTTCAATATATAAAGGGATGGGCATTTGCATGTTTCCTTGAATGTCACCATCCTCATAAGATTAGTAAAGGTTAATCATTATTCAAATTTCAAAGCTCCAATTCATTAACATATAACAGCACGTCACAAATTTTTATTTGCCTACTTCTCTGTTTATTTTCTTGCATTGGAAAGTAAGCATACCTGTAAATCTTTAATCCTGTCAGCCTTTCCTAATGGATCTGTTTCAGCAAACACCTTCTCAATCCCAACCTCCTTAGCAATGGCACTTGCTGTAGCCCAGTTATCACCAGTCACCATGATGCTTGAGATGCCCATGGAACGAAGAAAAGATATGACACACTCAGCCTCTGGCTTCACTGGATCAGTCACAGCAAAAGCTCCAGCAACCCCTCCGTCTATGGCTACTAGCACACACGTTCTAGCTAATTGCTCATGTTCTTGAATGTAGTTCTCAACCTCAGAACCAACTGAGACATTACATGCCTGCATGAGCCTCCTGTTCCCAACCAAAACATTTCTGTCACCCACTTTTCCACTCACCCCAGCTCCAGTGTGTACTTCAAAGTCCTTAACCTCTGCAATATATTCTGCATTAGGAGCAATCTTCTGGCGCAGCCTCTTAGCATGCTTCACCACAGCTTTTGCTATTGGATGTTCACTATTTGCCTGAGGATATGGATGGGGAAATAAAAATAAGCTATCTTCCCCAACATGTTATGAGTATGATTTCAGTATCTAATATATCAATGATTGTTCAAGAAAACAATAACTATACATATTTCATAATACTTCAGAAATGGAAACTAATCTTATTTTTCAGACAGCACTATTCCTTCCCTCCCCATGGTAAACCAAGCTGTTTATTAAAGTGGCCTCTCAAACCTCTTTTTAATGAAAATCAAGATGTTTTTATGAAAATCAAGATGTATCTAAATCCTATAGTTTTGATATCAGAACAATGCTCGAGATATAGATGCCCACCTCTGCAGCAGTAACCATGTCACAAAATTCCTCCATTGAGAAACTGGAAAAGAGCACAGCACTAACTACCTCTGGTTTTCCAACTGTTAATGTCCCTGTCTTGTCAAAGACAACCGTTTTCACCTGGAGGACAGTAACAGCATGATCAGTTACAAGAGATATTGAAGTTCGGCAATTGACTTTGTCCCTAGTGAATATGAAATGTATTTGTGAAATCTACTCTTGCCTAATGTAAAAAATGGCCAAGAAATTGCTTCATGGGAAACAAATCTACCACGGATAAGGCTTGCTAAGTTCTCATAACAGCAAAGGAGCCCATGCATTAAACCCAATTTCTGACAACAGAGATGAAGGTTTACAAGAAAAGTTGCCTTACTTTGTGTGCCTTTTGAAGTGCATTTCCGCCTTTGATGAGCACACCTTGAGAAGCACCCTTTCCAGTGGCAACCATGACTGCTGTTGGTGTTGCCAGACCTAGAGCACACGGGCAAGCAACTACCAGTACTGAAATACCAAACTGCAGTGCAAGCTCAAATCTGTCCATTGCTTTGGGTATCCAATGTTTTGGGTAAAGACCAGCTTCTCCAGGTATAAACCATCCCAGCCATGTAATAAATGCTGCAATAACAACCTGAAATGGCATTTCCAAGATACATAAAAATTGGAATGTTCTGCATTCCCAGTCATCCCATATAATTAAAAAAAAAAAAAAAACAGTATTGAAACATGTGCAAGAGTGAAAAGGTCAGAAAGTGCCTTGCCCTCACAATTATTATATGTACAAATGGATGCCTTATATCATGAAAGTGCAAGCCCTTGGAAAGAAAATTATATAAAGAGAGAACTAGATGAAAACACACACAAAAGGAAGGAGGGAGAGGGAGAGAACTCTTCAAGAAAATCAATTAAGCCTCAGAAAAAGACAGATAGAGAGACAGAGAGAAACTCGCTTCATTTTCTAGAATGATGCATCTCTTTCCTAGTCAGACAGCAAAGTCTATTATTTTTTAAATTACTTAGATTTTTACTGATTCAAGCAATAGCAAACTTGTAAAGCATGTGGAGTGTGTCATCTCATAAAAGACCCGATAACCAAACATTAATTAGGATATCAAACGAAGGATATAATGAACTCACTGTAGGAACAAAAATCTTGGAGATTCGGTCAGCTAGTTTCTGAACAGGGGCCCTGGAAAGCTGAGCAGCTTCAACAAGTTGAACAATTTGGGAAAGGGCAGTTTCTGATCCAACATGAGTAGCCCTGACCACTAAACACCCATTCTCATTCATGGTCCCGCCAATCACCTGTTAACAATTGAAACAGAAATTCCTGGCTGAGCCTTCTGAATTGTACAAATGCTGCATATAAAATCTATGTGAACAACAGATGAATTGCAGTGTTATACCTTGTCTCCAGGTCTTTTAGCAATGGGCCTTGCCTCCCCTGTGATCATACTCTCATTCACATAGCTTTGACCATCTATAACAATCCCATCAACAGGGACCTTTTCCCCAGGAACAATCTTAATCATGTCATTCTTTTGTATCAGTTCAGTACTAATGTCCATCTCTGAGACAACATTTCCATCACTGTCTACTGCTACCAAATGAGCTGTCTCAGGAGCGAGTTCAGTCAGCTTTGCTAAAGCATCTGAAGTCTTGCCTTTAGCCACAACCTCCAAATATTTTCCCAAAAGAATAAACGATATCAACATGGCACTAGTCTCAAAGAAATCTTGCCCTTCAAATGTATCTGATGTTATAGCTTTTATCACCATGTATACAGAATAGAAGTAAGCTGCATTAGTGCCTAGTGCAACTAAAACATCCATGTTAGCAGATTTCCGCCTCAAAGCATGGTATGATCCCACATAAAACCTGAAAATAACATCAATAGTAAACATTTTAACAGTCTGAATTTCACTTATCAATGACAGAAAATGTAGAAGTAAAAATAAAATTGATGAACATAAAAGTAATGCTTATTTCAGTACCTTCGGCCAACAATGAACTGCACTGGTGTACAAAGGATCAACCTGAGAAGCATCCCAACTGTGAGCATGTTGTGAATCCTGTATTCTAACCAGTTACCATAAGGATGAAGCATTGGGAGTACCATGGAGAATACAAGTACTGGAACAGAGAAAAGGCAACACAACAAAAATTGGTTTCTATACATCCGAACTTCTTGTAGTTGCTCTGTTTCTCTTCGCCGTGGAGGAACATATAATTCTGCGTGGTAAATGTTGGGACCAGATGATGCATCTCCAATGCGCTGTATAATAGATCTTGGGCCAATGAGATCTGGATCATAGCAAACAGTTACCTTATGTTCAGCTAAGTCCACTTCAACATGATTCACACCTGGTGTGGACTCAAGACATGATTGGATCATGTTACCATCTTCTGCAAAATTAAATCCTTCAACTTTAAGGTGCACCTTGTTTATGTCATTCCCAGAACTGATGAGCTCAACTCCAAAGCCAGCACCTTCTACTGCTTCAAGAATGCCGTCTGTATCAATGAGGTTTGGGTCAAAGTGGACCTTTGCTTCTTCAAGAGCTAGACCAACCACTGCTTTTTTAACTCCATCGGCCATTAGAAGGACACGTTCAACAGACTCAGAGCAGCTGGTGCACATCATTCCTTTAATCCTAAGCCGGCATACTTCTATATCATGCTCTGGAAATTCATCAACAGGAAATCCAGCATCTTCTATAGTTTCCTTGATTTTATTAACCTAAAGACATTAAAAAAAAATCATAAAATTGCTACTCATCAACAGGATAAAAATACCATACAAATTAGTACCAACCAAAAAATCAAACTAGCTATCTCAAATCCGAAATCAAACAAATATCACAGAGTCCACCACATGTGACTTTTCATCCACATTTGACAAGTATAAATAATCGAAACAAAACAACTCTAAACATACATAAACATACTTATTCTAACAGGACAAAAGAAACATGACTAACAATAAGCTTATACAAGTTTTCCAAGCTGACTTACATCAACAAGCCCAGGCACATAAGTGATAGCAGCACGGCCATCAAGGGGCGATATTACAGCACTTTCAACCCCATGAACCTCTCCCAACATAGATTCTATAGACGTCGAGCACGATGTGCACTTGATTTCCCCTATTTTGAACTTAACAGTTCTGACCTTCTTATCTCCTTTATCAGGGAAGACAGTAATTGCAACATCCTCCGACGGCTTCAGCAAAGGTGCCTTCAGATCATCATCTTCTTTCCCGTTGATTTTCATTTCACCATCCGAGCCCATATCTGCTAAATCAGAAAAATAAAAACATTAATTTACCACTGTTTAATCAAAATTAAAAAAAAAATCAATCAATCAACCCCCATGATTGAAACTTTAACATGATCACAAATACAAAAAAATATTTCTAATTTACCAAAATAAATCCATAACTTATTGAAATCGAACCATTTCAACACAAAAAATATTAAGAAAATCAAGTTCTCCAAGTCAACAGAAAGGCGGGGAAGGAGAGGAAAAGTTCCTTACTTTATTGAAGAAATCGATCGTTCTCGAAGGGGGAATTTAGGGATCACGATTTGATGATTAGGGTTTTGTTGATTTTGATTGAGATGAGATACAAGTGTAAAACGTCGGCAGGAGGCGGGAGAGAGAGAGGGTTGCGTTGCGCGAGAAAGTCCCGTGGTTTGGGGGTTTGTGGGTTTTTTAAGGTTTTTGAATTTTTGAAATCTTAACGGTTTATATAAAGCCTTCCCACGCGGTCTTGGCTGATCAACTTGGCACTGTATAATTAGTGGATGGACTGCAAGTGGAGAAAATGGTTTTCCCTTGTGTTTTTAGACTTTAGAGCATTGCTTATAATTTGACAACTAAATCCCTCATCTTTTTTATTTTTAAACTTTGGTACATTGAACAATTCAACTATGGTTTTGAAACACCACCATGATTCTCATCCTTCGTTAATCACAATTTGCCTTTATCAGCAACATGATTTGCTCCCATCAGCATTATAATTATTAAACTCAATCTGATAAGTTAATTTGTTGTTAAATTTGAAAAAAAAAATATTCTAGTTTAAATTTGATCGTGTCAACATCACTTACTTATTTTAAAATATTAAAATAACAATGACTTGATAATAACATTTTAGTAAGCTTAACTTCGTAGTTCACAAGTTGACACAACATTCAATCTGAATTGAAAAAATATGTTTATATATTCGGTGGGTGTGGATTTCATTTGGTTTGCTCTATTTGACCAGCTTGGATAAGTTTTGAGCCTTGTAAGAAAAAAAAAACAAAAAACAAAGAAAGAAAGGGTGGAAAAAATAAATTGGAATAATTCCATACACAAAGTAACGAAAAAGGCACCATTTCATGTCCTTAAATTGTTTTTACATATTAATATAAAAAATATATTATTTTTAAATAAAAAATATTTTTATAGAGAAAGCCATCAATATCAATAGTACTAAAATTACAAACACTACATGTGATAAAGCCATCAAAAGTATAGAATGATTAAATATTGCATGTCATCTTTTCTTCTTGTCACATGTCAAGGCTTCCTCTCAGACTCCCGCACGGACACAGCATTTCGATTATCGAAATTATGACAACATCATGAGCTTATATTTGCTTAATGAATCCAAGAGCTTTCATGCAAAAAACAAATCATATTTCAGAATAGGGAATCTTTCTATGTTTAGGTCAATAAATATGAGGATAAAAAAAAAAGAGTATGTTAAGCATAAAAATAATGTGAGGAGGAGAAAAAAAAGGTGAAAAAAAAATGAGCGTGAACAAAATAATAGCAGTATAATTATCCTAAAATTACATAATATTAATATATAAAAAATATTATATAAACTAATCTGGATATTTATATTAATTAAAAAATATATATTTTTAACAAGAAATTGAAGTTCTTATGAGTCATTGGTAGAGAAAAATATTAGTTCAAATGGTTTGGTTTGGATTAAAAGATCCAACCACATTCAATAAAAAGAACCAAACTTATTGGTTTGAATTTATTAAAACATAATAAATCTAATTTGAATTAATAGATGTTTAGTTGGGTTATTTTTATCGGATTTTGATCTAATAGATTTTAGTTTACAACAAGCTTTGAATTTACAATGAATTTCTTTAGCTTATTTAAAAAAAAAATACCAAGCCATACAAAACCAATTTTTTAAAAAACTTAAAACCAAAATTATTCAAATTTTTTTTTTTAAATCATTCGATATAGTTGATCTCAAATCAGCTTTTACAGATATTTTGGATAGTCACAGAGCATGCTCACCTTCACGTATTGGACACCGGCCAAAACTAATCTTTCATTACTCAAAGATTAATCGAGACAAATCACATAAACATGCTAGCTCAAGTAAGTCTGGCTCTCATGATGTTCTTCCAAATCCAGATCAAGGGTTGGTTCGACTTTTGCCCTTCAATAACTTTGGCTAAACAACGTTGGGAGTCTTGACTGGGGACCACTTCATCATCGTCCTGTATAGTCCTCTGTATATCTCTTTGTTCTCAGGCCATGCTTATTTTGGATTCTTGCACCTCGTCGATCTCCACTACGAAGAAACAATAATCAAACCTTGAAAAGCTTGTGCACTCAGACATGGCGAGCACTTTGTCAGAGTCTCCACTACGAAGTAACAGTGGATCAAACCCTTTAAACCTTGTGTGCTCAGCCTTGGCAAAGATGCACAATGTTCCTGGAATCTGATCAGAATTGCTTTGTGATGGCTAAGTTTTCGAATCCAAGGAGTGCAAGGTCACATCGTTCCAGTCTTTGTGGTGCTCCGTAAGATCCTGATGGCAACTATTCAGAGCTTTTGCTTTGGCAAGCCATGGCAGTGGCACACCATACAATGTGCATGTCAAGATCAACAAAGAAGTGGGGTAACTATTTTATGAATTTTCTTTTGAAAAATGACAAAGTTTGATAAAAGTTTTGAAGAATAATATATAAGTAAGAAATAGTAACCATTTAATGCTTAGTTATAATCAATGTGCAAGTCTTACGCAAATTAACTTTCAATATATAATAGTTAAAAAAGAATGAAGAGATAAGACAATATGATATAAAAAATAAACGAAAGAGAAATCCATGACTTTATTTTTTACATGATCAGTATCATTAAAAGGTTTTCAATGAGATCATTTAGTTAGATATTTAAAAACTATTAAACGAGGTCATAATTAATTTTAAATTAATTTCAAATAAAATATTTAATAAATTATAATTTTATTTGATGATCTTTTAATATGTTGTTAAAATTATCTCACAAAAGATTTTTCTAACAATATCAAGCAGGTTGAAAACAAAGCAACTAGTATATTTTTGGTGACTCATTTTTTATTTTATTTTTCTTTTCTTATTCTCTCTCTTGCCACGATAATATTTTTTTTCTTGACCATTAAATATTGAATCTATCTCTTGGCCATTAGATATTTATAAAAGCTTTTGTTGACTTTTATATATATTAATTAATTTAAACGAGATATGTATTTTGAAATAACTGTTATTTTTAATAGCAATCGTGTTTAAATTGTGTTACTTCTATAATATTTTTTTAACTTGTGTCTCTTTTTTTAAACTTTTTAACTAAATATGTGATAATATTTAATTTTTTTAAAAAAAAAAACCACTTTATAGTCTCCCACTAGTGGTTACGTAAGATGATTTATATATATTTTTTATTCAAATAAATCAACAATGTTTCATTTAGATTCTTATAAATTATAATTTTTGGATTGGGACCCTCTCACTGTAATCTTCATTAAATCCATACCGTTGAATTCAAACTTAGTATCTGTTTGGCTACATGATAATGTCCACGTTTCTTGCGGTTTCATTTTGCAAGCTGTTTGGTTAATTAATAAATGTCTGTTACTATTCATAGGTTCTACGATCTGCTGCCTTGAAATGCAAGAAAAAGGAAAGCAGCTAGGAGCTGCTTCCTGCACGGCAAAATGCTGACCCGTGCTCTACTATTCAATGAACCCGGGAGGCATGCATTCACTGTTCACTAAACATTTTTTTTAAAAAAAAAAAATCAGTGCAGTTAATTGATTTCACTCGCATTGTTCACGTGAATGTGAACAACAATTTTTTAAAAAAAAAAAAATAGTTTAAGGTGAATTAAATTTACTTGTACTGTAATTTTAATTTTATTCCTAATAATATTTTACCTAATTTTGTAGTTCATGTCGGATGAATTTATTTATGTAATGGAATTGTAGATAGTTTTTTGTTAAAGAAATTTTTTTTATATAAAGTATGATTTTATTTCATGATATAATAGCAATATTTAAATTAAAAATCATCAATATTAATATATATTTTTTAAAATTATTTTATAACCTCAATTTCAAAAGCATTCTTAGAGTGTGTTTGGTATTGCGGTAGATATTGTGGTTGTGATTTGAAAAAAATTGTTTTATAAATAGTACTTTTAGTTGATGTTGGTTTGAAAAAATAGGTGTTTGGTTAAAACTGTGATTGTAATTGAGGTTGAAGAAAAAATAGTTTAATGTGTTTGCTTAAAAAAATGATTTTCAAATTGAGGTTATAAAATAATTAATATATATATATATATATATTAATGATTTTTAATTTAAATATTGCAAATTTAACTACTGTTATTACATCATGAAATAAATAATATTGATATCAAATATTTTTTATTATTCCATTAAACTATGTGCAATGCCATTACATATGAAATCTATCTAACAAGGACTATATTTTCCATGATTTCTTAAGCCCGCAACAATAAAAACTGAATTTTTTAATTTATGTAGTGTTATTGAATAATAAAGATTGTTATATCTTATTGTTGGAATTGCGATCAAATTCCACAAATGATACGTCATCATGCGATATCTTTCTAATTTATGCAGTGTTATTAAAAAAATGCTTTTCAAATTGAGGTTATAAAATAATTAATATATATATATATATATATTAATGATTTTTAATTTAAATATTGCAAATTTAACTACTGTTATTACATCATGAAATAAATAATATTGATATCAAATATTTTTTATTATTCCATTAAACTATGTGCAATGCCATTACATATGAAATCTATCTAACAAGGACTATATTTTCCATGATTTCTTAAGCCCGTAACAATAAAAACTAAATTTTTTAATTTATGTAGTGTTATTAAATAATAAAGATTGTTATATCTTATTATTGGAATTGCGATCAAATTCCACAAATGCTACGTCATCATGCGATATCTTTCTA
The DNA here is from genome assembly GCA_030145905.1 of Populus davidiana. Taxonomy (NCBI): domain Eukaryota; kingdom Viridiplantae; phylum Streptophyta; class Magnoliopsida; order Malpighiales; family Salicaceae; genus Populus; species Populus davidiana. The sequence goes on along the minus strand of CM057789.1, from coordinate 1,582,630 downwards.
ATTTATGCAATGTTATTAAATAATATTAATACTAGTTTTTCGAGTAAAACACAATTTTTTTTAAAAAAAAATTACAATTTCATTACGTACAAAAGTCATTCAACAAGAACTACAGTTTTCATGATTTTTTGAGCATGCAATAAAATTACGTAAAATATTATCAAGAATAAAATTGAGATTACAGTACGAGTAAATTTAATCACCTTAAACTAATTTTTTTAAAAACATAAAAATAAAATTATTCACAATTAAATGCACTGGTTTTTCAGGGGGGAAAAACTAAACTTTTCTCATTGGTTTTTCAAAAAAAAAAAAAAATTTTGTTTCCTTTACCAAATATTAAAATGTGTGGCTGCTAGTGAACCTTACCCGCAACCACATTACCAAACAATATTTTAACTAAACATATTAAATTACTTTTTCTTCGATCTCAATTTCAACCACAATTTTAACTAAACATCTATTTTTTCAAACCAACCTTAACTATAAATATTTTTTATAAAATATATTTTTTAACACTACAATCATAACATCTACCGAAATACCAAACACACTCTTAATTTTAAGTTTTGAAATAGCTCCGGTCATGTTATTTTTCAATAACATCAAAGAATCCAAGTCCATAACTTTCTAATATTAACAGTGTAAATTGTAAATTCTCGATATGAGATTTCTACAGTGCTGACATCATCAAATATCAAAGCCTATGATGTTGTTGGATTCTTTAAAATTAAACTATTTTTCTCATTAAAATCTAGTGTCCACTAAGTATCGAAATAGTGTCGATGCTGATCTTATAGTCTTTTTCATTGATACGCTTTTTTATCATAATAAATGCTACTTACAATAACTTTTACTATATGATAATATTAATAACCAGGGGTGAGTAAAAAAATAAAAATAAAAACCAGAAAAAAATAATAAAAAAAACCGAATTATGAAAAAAAAATGATTAAAATTTTGAAAAAAACAACTAGTTCGGTTTCGGTTTTATAATGCTGAAAATGAAAAAACCGAACTGAAAAAAAAAAACCCTGAAAAAAACCGGTTTGTCCTAAAAACCGAACCAAACCAAAACCGGTCGGTTTGAATTGATTTTAGTTTTTTTTTTTAAATTCGGTTTGGTTATTTTTTTAATAAAAATCAAATCGAACTGAAAATGATTACTCCTATTAATAGCATTGTAATTCTTATGATTTTATTTATTTATTTCAAGAGTTTATTTTTATTAAAAATGGTGGATGTGGATATAATCTTAGCTGCTTAAGCTCAATATAAATATAATAAGGTTACGTTTCTTTTATTTTTAATACAGGTTTTTATCAGTTTCATATGACCCAATATTCCTAATGAAATATCTGCCTTTTCTCGTAACTTTTTATAATTTTTCCTTTCCAATTCTCGTAATTGTGATCATATTTCATTATAGTTTTTATACCCTTAAAATCACTCAAAAAGAATTCAAAAGAAGGCCACCTTTTGCAGAAGCCACATATTATTTAACAACAAAGGATGCCACTGTGGAACTTCTGAAGATTTTGAGGGCTGATGTTATAAATTTCTAAAGTATAAGGGACATAGTGAAACATTGCAAAATCATTCACGCACATTGATCCAAGCGACTGTTCAAGGCATATTTTCCCTTGAATTTATCAGTTTTGGATTGAGCTAGCTTTTGTTTTTAAATGAATGTTTGTTTTGAAAAAATATTAAATTGATATTTTTTTATTATTTTAATGTATTATGCTAAAAATAAATAAAAATTCTAAAAATAATTCATTTTAATATATTTTATAAGAAAAAATAACCATTGAAAAGCACTTGTGCCATGCTACTAAGGCAATATTTGTTTTTACAGTGGCACTGTACTTTTGAAATAATTAATTTTTTTTAAGTTAGTTTTTTTTGTGTTTTTTTAATATTTTAATATTAAATTTTAATATATTTTTTTAATAAAATTCACTTTAAAAAATAACTATTAACAACCATTAAAAAAAAAAAACACTTCCATGAATCAAGGTGATGGAATACGAAAGCCAGCTATAACATTTGTTGTGTTAGGATCTCAATCGGCTGAAAATTTATAGTTTAATTAACTAGGATATAAATTTGTTTTATAAAAATTACCGTTTCGAGTCTTATAAATTTTATAATTACTAAAGATTTATATAATTATTATTTTTAAAATTAATTAAATTAATTAAAATATATACAAACTAACCTGAATATTTACATTAATAATAATAATAAAAATACTGCCCAAAGCACATCAAAACACTTCCACGAATCAAAGTGATGGAGTAGGAAAGCCAGCTATAGCATTTGTTGTGTTAGGTATTGAATTGGCTGAAAATTTGTGTTGTCTCATCACATTGATAGAAAAATAAATAAATAAATAAAAATACTATGCATGACCAAAAAAATATTGATTAAGATGAGACCAAATGCATACAAGACAAGAGATCATCATAAACATCTGCAAAATTGTCTTTATCATCAAATAAAGAGGCATTACAAAGGACAAATCATGAAGAAGCTAATCTCTCTCTCTCTCTCTCTCTATATATATATATATATATATATATATATATATTTCAATTGAAAACTTACCATTACCTCAGAAGCTTGTGCTTGTACTTTTGCCTGGCTTTGAACTACTATAAAATTATACTAACTTACAAGATTAATGTATAGGCACAACGCATTTTTTACATCAAGATTAAGAAGGTCAACACAATCCAAAATAAATATACCAGGTCAATGGTTCTACTAAAAAACAAGGGTCAATATTCATGCCTTTCTAAAAAAATAATTACTAAGTCAGCAATCATGCATTTTTCATGTAACAAATAAAATAAAAAACATAATTATTAAATCTAGGTAGCTGAGTTGATCTAATAAACATTTTATTTAAAATCAATCTAAACTAAGTTTTAAATTAAAATTTAAAAAATATTAACATGATCAAAATCCATTAATTTAATTATATATTTTTTAAAAAAAAAAGAGAGAAAAGGAGGCCACGATGTGAAATAATTAAATAATAGTAAATAATAATTATTATTTATTCATGGTAAACAGTAATAAATAATAATAAAAATATCGGACTCGTGGAGGGGGGCGTCAAGCTCTCAAGCATTTCATTTTACGATGGCTGGTGGCAGGATAATGCACATCGATGAACTGAAGGAGAAAAGGTTTCTTCCTTTTGTCCTCAATCCTTCCTTCATACCTTTAAATTTGTTTTTTGTTTTTTGTAATTTTTTAAGTTAAGGATTAGGATCTAAATTTTGCAACGGATAATAGAGAAGGGGAAGTAGATGCAAGGCTGCTGTGGTTTTGTAATTTGTGTGTGGCTGAATTATGTTTTTTTTCTTCTCATTTTATATATGGTGGGTGAATTAAATCACTTTTTTTAGGTTTTATTTATATTCGATTCAATTCAATTCAATTTAATTCACTCGTTTCAAATACCAAAAATGGAATACATCAAATAAAACTAAATTTGTTTTTAGGTTTTTAAACCAGTTTTTTCTATTTCTTTTAGTAATTTAGATTTTTTGGTTATTTTTATTTATTTTTTTAGATACTCGGTTTTTTCCCCTATCCCTAAAAAAGGGATAATAGTAGTTTTTTTTTCTATCCAAATCCAAGTATTAGATCTAAATATAAAAGACACAATATTATTTAAAGGAGTATTTAAAAATATGATAGTGACTTTTCATTTAAAAATAAATTAAAATAATATATATATATTTTATTTTTTTAAAATTAATTTAACATTAGTAAATCTAAATAATTCAAAAATATAAAAAATTAATTCTAAATAAAAAAAATTCAATTTTTTTCGGAAATTGCACCTAGAAGGCAGACAAAACCAGAAGGAAAATACATTTTGGTCCTTTTAATTTTGACAGGGTCAAATAAGGTGCTTCTTGCTTGATGACGCTGTAAGTAACTGATACACCTCTCACTGGGGTGTTTTACCCCTTCCTTTCTCCTTCTCCGGAAAAAAATCCCCAAATTAATTTTCTTCAATTGGGGATTTCTTTTTCCTCCACCACAATGAGTAAAAACGACGACGTTTCCTTCACTTCATCTTCTCTCAGAACCCCCCCTTTCCTTCACCACCAAACTAAACCCTCTCTCCCTCTCTTCTCTCAACTCGCCAAAACCAAACTCACCTTCGCCAGCTTCCTCGACTCACTCCTAACCCGCCCGTCAACTCGGACTCCCAACTCACCCCTCCTCTGCTCCGCCTCACTCTCCCTTTCTTACTCCTCCTGCTCAGACCCCAAACCCCTGCCGATCCTCGGCTCCGCGTCGCTGTCGCCGAGTCAGTCCCAACTCGGTGAGTCGAATCAGCTCGACTCGGTGGTTTCCGCCCAGCAGAAGAGTGGTGGGGCGAGTGGGGTTCATGGGTCGGGTCGGAACGATGAGGAGAGGGTGTTGATCAGTGAAGTGCTGGTGAAGAATAAAGATGGAGAGGAACTGGAGAGGAAGGATTTAGAAGGTGAGGCTTTAGCGGCGTTAAAAGCTTGCCGTGCTAACTCGGCTCTTACCGTTCGTGAAGTTCAAGAGGATGTGCATAGGATTATCAGTAGTGGATATTTTTCCTCCTGCATGCCTGTTGCTGTTGACACTCGTGATGGGATTCAGTTGGTTTTTCAGGTATGTGGGACCCACCATACTTCGCCTTGCTGCGCGAAAGCTGGCCTGGGAATACCCTGTGTTATAGTGTTGTTGGGTTATAATTGGGATGTTATTGTGCTTATAGAAAGTATAACTCTTTGAGTATTGTGGTTTGCATTGGTGCATTGCTTCAGGGTGAGGATATTTGATTGAGAGCAGACATGTCAGTGGTTTTATTCAAGTGTTGTTTTTGTAGGCATCGCAGTGTTATGGGTTGAATTAATGACTAATGTTGCTTTCTTGTGGCATAAGGTAGAACCGAACCAGGAGTTTCATGGTCTAGTATGTGAAGGAGCTAGTGTTCTTCCGACAAAGTTTATACAGGATGCTTTTCGTGGCGGTTATGGTAGGTGGTATTTGGCATTGCAAATATAGAGATTTAATAATGTATGTTGTCTGTAGAGCTGCCCCTTTTTATCTCTTCCCCTCACCCATCTCGTTCTTTCATAATTTTGAAAGTTGTTTGGCCCTTATATTGTTTGCACGTTTTTCATAAACGTATAATGTCTCAATCTAAGCGGATGCTAAGTATAGACCGTCTTTTTTAGTTATGGTATAATTTGAATGTACAGTAATTGTTTGGTATCTATCCATGCGTATGGTTATGAGTGTTGTTATGCTTCATGTGAACTGTTATAATAGGATACTTTCATTGATTTTATTTTTGGCGTCAAGCTGTGCAGGAAAAGTGGTAAATATTAAGCATTTGGATGAAGTAATAAATTCCATCAATGGCTGGTACATGGAGCGTGGCCTTTTTGGCATGGTTTGTGCTTCATCTTTCATGATATTATTTTCATGTCACATTTTGGCTAATGTAGGATTGGACTGTTAAGTTCTCCATGGTTTCTTATTACAACTTTAAATTAACTAACATCTTCATTTACATTATTATAGGTTTCAAATGCTGAGATTCTCTCTGGGGGTATTATAAGGTTACAAGTTGCGGAGGCAGAGGTGAACGACATTTCCATATGTTTTCTTGACCGAAAAACGTAAGAGATTTCTTTCAATTTGTCGCACAATCTCATCTGCACTCCCACACACCCTGACATGGAGACAGAGAGACTCATGACTAGCATGTGTTTTATTGCTCTTCAGTGGTGAACCAACCAAAGGGAAGACAAAGCCTGAAACGATACTTAGGCAACTTACAACCAAAAAGGGACAGGTAATTCTGGAACAACTTTTTTTGGGTACTCTCACACTATATGTCCTTAAGACACTATGTATATATAGTGCTGATTTCTGGCTGAAAAGGGTGCTTCAGCATTTTTCTGCTTTCAGAGTCTCTTTTAGTTTATGTATTTTCTCTTTTAGAGTCTCTTTCAGTGGTCTATGAAAGATGTTGTAACCCAATTTTGGATTCACCAAGATTTTCTTGAATGTTATTTTATTTCTATTATTATTCATAAAAATCCAAAAAATTAAGAAAAAGTTTAAAATTCAAAAAAATATTTTTTTCTCGAGTCAACCGCATCTTTCCATCAAAACCGAGTTCACCGGGTTAATACGGGTCAAACCATGTCGACTGTTATAACGCAATTCTGGGTTATTCCCCCAAAAAAAAATCAATTTCTTTTTCAAAAATAAAAATCAAAAAATAAAATAAAGGCTGACAATGTGGAGAAAGGAAATCGGGGAATCAAGCTGCAATTTTGGAGGAAGTTCAAGGCCTAATTGTACCTTATTGTGCCCAAAAATAAAGAAAAAATGCAAATTCAAGGTCAAATTAAATGATTATTGGATGAATTTGCATAAAAATTAAGTTCAATGACATAATTAAATTTTTAATGGGCCAATTTGATTTAATCATGGGCCAAATTAAATTTTAATTATGTTTAAGAATTAATTTGGGTCCAATTGAAGGATTTAATTAAGTGCAAGGACTTAATTATACTTTAAATGGGTCAAATTAATTTTATTTGGGGCTTAATTGGTGAAAAATTAAGTTTGGGAGTTTAATTTGGGCTTAATTGAGAAGATCCGAATTTTAAAAGACCAAATTTAATTTTTATCAAGTTAATCAGGGGCTAATTGCATTAAATAAAAAAGGTTTACGGTCAATTAGGGCTCAATTGAAAGAGAGAGGACTGGAATGAACTTTGACCAAAAATCATTGTTCATTATCTTCTTTATTTTTTTTTGAAAAAGCTGGTCTGGTTGACTACTTTGCAGCTGCATTTAATGTACCTAACGTCCATCGAATTTGACAAATCTTATACGAAAATGATCCTCTTTACTTTTTCTACAACCCTATGTGATCAGTTTGGGGTAAATGACAATATATTAGCACTGGTGACAACCTAAAGAGGCCTACTCAATCAGCTTTTGTCTGCAGATTTTATCCTCTTTTTTTTTTTTTTGAAAAAGCTGGTTTGGTTGACTACTTTGCAGCTGCATTTAATGTACAAATATTATACGAAAATGATCCTCTGCACGTTTTCTACAACCCCATGTGATCAGTTTGGGCTAAATGACAATATATTAGCACTGGTGACAGCCTAAAGAGGCCTACTCAATCAACTTTTGTCTGTAGATTTTCAACTCATGATACCTACTTTGAGCCAATGGTTGGGATCCTTCCCAACTGAATCAAGGGCTGAAATTTTTCCTTAATATAGACAAGATTTCCCTCTTCCACCGCTTATAAATAGAGGTGGATTTCATGGCTTGAGGGAGGAGAAAATCGGGTCCAAAATAAGCTAAAAAATCAGCTTCTTCCTGGTTTCTGCAACTTTCTTTTTTTTCCTCTCTCTCCGCCTCTTCTGTTCATGCAAGACGTGAATTATATATGTGTGTGTGTGTGTTATAATATTTTATGTTGAGTTACGTAAAGATTAATGTAGTTTCTTACAAATAAAAGTGTAATTTGAATATAGTTCACGATCAAATATGGATGAAAATGCTTAGTTGAGAGCTTTTAAAACTTGTGGACTCAATTGAGATATAGATTATTTGAGGCAAAATTTGGCAGGGAGAGAGGAAAAAAAAAAAAAGTTGCAGAAACCGGGAAGAAGCTGATTTTTTGGCTTATTTTGGACTCGATTTTCTCCTCCCTCAGGCCATGAAATCCACCTCTATTTATAGGCGGTGGAAGAGGGAAATCTTGTCTATATTAAGGAAAAATTTCAGCCCTTGATTCAGTTGGGAAGGATCCCAACCATTGGCTTAAAGTAGGTATCATGAGTTGAAAATCTGCAGACAAAAGCTGATTGAGTAGGCCTCTTTAGGCTGTCACCAGTGCTAATATATTGTCATTTAGCCCAAATTGATCACATGGGGTTGTAGAAAACGTGTAGAGGATCATTTTCGTATAATATTTGTCAAATTTGGTGGACGTTAGGTACATTAAATGTAGCTGCAAAGTAGTTAACCAGACTAGCTTTTTTCAGAAAAAAAATAAAGAAGATAAAATCTGATTGAGTAGGCATCTTTAGGCTGTCACCAGTGCTAATATATTGTCATTTACCCCAAACTGATCACATGGGGTTGTAGAAAAAGTGAAGAGGATCATTTTCGTATAAGATTTGTCAAATTCGATGGACGTTAGGTACATTAAATGCAGCTGCAAAGTAGTCAACCAGACCAGCTTTTTCAGAAAAAAATAAAGAAGATAATGAACAGTGATTTTTGGTCAAAGTTCATTTCAGTCCTCTCTCTTTCAATTGAGCCCTAATTGACCCTAAACCTTTTTTATTTAATGCAATTAGCCCCTAATTAACTCAGACGTACTTCTCCTTTTTAGAGTTAAACGTCAATATTTTAGACGAGTTTTCTATTTTTAGGAACTAAAGTCATTTTTTAACGCGTCTCTTACGAACGTTGTTTGTCGACATGTCTCTTTTTTCATAGAAAATGACCGATGTCAAGGACATTTATACCAAATATGGTTTATGTCCTTTATTTCCTTTTAGTAACTCAGACGTAAATCTCCTTTTTAGAGTTAAACGTCAATATTTTAGACAAGTCTCCTATTTTTAGAGACTGATGTCATTTTTAACGTATCTCTTATTTTTAGAGACCGACATTAACCATTTAAAAAAAAAAATTGCAAATAAGCTCAAAATATAATATCATTTGAAACAAATAAAAAGCACACAAGTAAGGGTAACCTTTTTTTTGAAAGGATGTTTTAAAGGTGGTGTCTACCTTTCCTTAATCATAACTAATCCAGTACCTGAATCTCTGGAACCAGTGTCTAATTTGGGATTTCTAGTTCCCTCATATTACTAGATGGTGACTCCAATAAAATATTCATTTCCCCCAATCAGAAAATAATCTTTTTGTTAAATAATATAAAAAAAAAGAGGAGCCATCGCCCGACGTCGTGTATCAACAAAAGATAAAGTCCTCTTTTCATAAAAAAAGAACTCTTTAACTCTGTTTCACCTTACTTCCTTTTTTTCCTACAAGGATCTTTACTCAAATTGCCATTTTGTGGAAATTAAATGTGGGCTAGTGCTTAACATATTCACTGACAAATGTTTTTCTATTTGAAATGGCTCCTTTGTAGGTCTACAGTATGCTTCAAGGGAAAAGAGATGTGGATACTGTGTTAACTATGGGAATCATGGAAGATGTTAGCTTTATTCCCCAACCTGCTGGAGGTGAAAAAAGATGTTTTTTCATTTTAAATAGTCTAATAAAATATCATACTTAGAGAAATGCTAACTGAAATATACATCTATGAACATACATGTGCCTGCACTCCGCACATGCACATTGCATATTGTGGATTGTTGCGGTAACATTGAAATCATTCTTAGAGAATCATGGGTAGAATCTGCTTGAGAGTACAATTGAATAAATCTGGTTTTGAGTGACTTGATATCAATTGGCGTGTCAAGCAAAACTCAGAAGATTTGATGTTCTGTAGATTTTACCTTTTGACATGGTCTATACTTTTTGCTAGTGATTCAGTGTTTCTTCTGGGCTATACATATTTTCAGAATAATCATTTATGTTAAGCATAATTGAATTGAGGTGCTAGTGGGCACACATAAACCTCAGCTGTTCTATCCCAATCAATGAATTTGGAAACTTTATTTGTGCTCTCTCTTTGTTTTAGATACTGGCAAAGTTGATTTGATAATGAATGTTGTTGAACGTCCAAATGGAGGTTTCTCCGCTGGCGGCGGGATATCAAGTGGGTGAGTGGTATTAACTTAGAGGGCGCTGATGCCATGCTTTTCCACCTAATTTACATGTATATTATTGTATCTTTGGTGGATTGGAAACATCAGATACTGATTAATTTGCAATTTCTAGGATCACAAGTGGCCCTCTATCAGGACTTATTGGAAGGTAAGTTTAAAGAATACACGACGTGGTTGGTTTAGTTTTCTCTCAAATATGCTCGTTAATTCTTAATTATTGGCTGTCGTTATGTGGAACTTGCGAGGAATGCTGTTTTACCTCACAGTTGCTTTTATTCCTGTTGCAGCTTTGCATATTCCCATAGAAATGTTTTTGGACGAAACCGGAAACTTAACATTTCCCTTGAGAGAGGCCAAATTGACTCGATCTTTCGCGTAAACTACACAGACCCATGGATTGAAGGGGATGACAAACGGACTTCTAGAACAATTATGGTTCAGGTAATTTTTATTATGTAGCTTCTAGTTACAATTACTTCTCGGTGATAATGTAAAAGTGCTCATTGTTGAGTGAACTGATTCTTACTGCACCAGAATTCAAGAACCCCTGGGAATCTTGTTCACAGTAACCAACCTGGCAATAGTAGCCTGACCATTGGCAGAGTTACAGCAGGTTTAGAATTTAGCAGACCACTCAGGCCAAAGTGGAGTGGAACAGGCGGAGTTATTTTTCAGGTACTTGATTATCAAAACTTGGTAGCATTAATGAGTAAGTGAAATTCTGTACCTGGCTTTCCGTAGCTTTCGCTAAAAAATAATGATGTTGTGAATGAATGTCTTCATATGTTCATAGATTAGTCACCTGTTTCTTGTTATTTTATATTTTCCATGCCCATAATTATTTGGATGCTTGTTCCATTATATAATGTTTTAACCAGTGATTCAAAATAATTTAAGGAATTTTGATATCTCTATGGTGCACCGGGGCTGTATGGGAACATATGCAATACCTATTCTGGTTCCTTATGAAGATTTTGAAAGTTTTATTCCCTTTGATAGATAACCATTTGGCATAAGCTGTATTACCTTCTTTCATTTATTTGTCTTGATATCTCAGCATGCTGGTGTTCGTGATGAAAATGGCAATCCTATTATTAAGGACCATTACAGCAGCCCGCTTACTGCAAGGTACACATCTTTGGTTTAAAACGTTACGATGTTTGGCTGCAATGGTTTATTGATTATCAATTGTGAATATTGTCTGGTTTATTGGTTATCAATTGTGAATATTGCCTTGTGATTTACTGTTCTGTTTACATTTGTGTCATGCAGCGGCAAGACTCATGATGATATGTTGCTTGCCAAATTTGAAAGTGTATATACAGGTTCTGGTGATCATGGCTCTTCAATGGTTAGTCATCTATAACTAAGCAGCGATTCCTTATCCTGGCATTTTATTATGATATGCTTATTAACACTGAAAAAAAAAAAAAAAGAAGGAAAAGTTTTCAGTTTTGGCTCTTACTGTTTTATGGATTAGCATTTTTGTCGGTGCAGTTTGTGTTTAACATGGAACAAGGACTACCTCTTTGGCCTGAGTGGCTGTTTTTCAACAGAGTTAATGCTCGTGCTAGAAAGGGTGCACAAATTGGTCCTGCTTTGTGTCTTCTGAGGTATGGTGTTTACTTCTTCTTTTTTTTGTCTGTGAGCAGGCCTGTAAAGTAAGCTTAAATGACCTTTCTTGGGGATATAGGATGAAAGTTTCAGATGATAAACAGTTACAATAGCATTTGTTGGAAAGCCTTAAAAGCTTTGTACAAAGTTGCTGGCTATTCAATCTGGAAAATTTTATGTTTCTATATATTAGGGAAAATTACAAAATTATTTAAAGCTTTATAGTAAGTCAGTGCATGCTATCCACAATGTTAAAGTCCACTATGCTTCTGTATCATAGGACATCTTTTTCTTGGATCCCTGCCTGTATTCTTATTTACTTCAAAGATGATGCAAATAATAATCGGGCACTGCTGTCTGACTTGCTTCTTTTCTTTTTATTTCCAGTTTGTCTGGCGGTCATGTGGTGGGTAATTTTCCTCCTCATGAAGCATTTGCCATTGGTGGCACAAACAGTGTGAGAGGATATGAAGAAGGGGCTGTGAGCTCTGGTAGATCATATGTAATTGGCTCTGGTGAAATTTCTTTCCCTATGGTAGGTGATTGCGGGCAACTTTTCTGTTTTGGTCTCTGAACATTGTGCCACTGGCAGTTTTGTACGTGTGTTTATTTTTAAATGTAATGAGGTCCACTTTGATGATTTTTGTGCATGCTTGACACCAAATGCCAACACAATCCAAATGTTAAGGGGAAGCTTACTAATTCGTCCTTTGCTTTTCTTTCTTTTGCAGTTGGGACCAGTGGAAGGAGTTATTTTTGCTGACTATGGAACAGATCTCGGATCTGGACCCACAGTGCCCGGTATGTTTTTTGTGATTTCTTGATCCGGTATTTAGAATGGTGGTTCTGTCTGTATAGATGGTGTTTTTGTGTGAAAAGGATGGGAAAATAGGCACGAAGTTATTTGATCTCTCCTTGCATCGCTCCTGATATACAGAGCTGGCTTATGCCAAGCGCTAATGATTCTGAGTAGGAAAGCCTTACCATTGTGCATTCACGTAGGGCAGGGTACCTCAATATGATTTATTTTGAGAGAGCAACTTGCTGGCCAAAGTTTATCAACCCTGATTGCTGAATTAATTAGTTTTGATTCTTGAAATAGGCCGTGCAATGAAAGGGTGACTACTTGAATGATTTTCACATTTCACCTTTACCTCTGCTTTTTGCTGTTCTTTGTAGGCGATCCCGCTGGGGCAAGGCTGAAACCTGGAAGTGGATATGGGTATGGCTTTGGCATCCGAGTGGACTCAGCATTGGGCCCTCTTCGTCTTGAATACGCATTTAATGACAAGAACATGAAGAGATTTCATTTTGGAGTAGGTCACCGAAATTAGTGTTCTTCGCTTCAGATCATATTTTGCAATCAATTCTATTGCTTACTTATAGAGGCCCTGTTTCGGTTTCTTTCTAAATCTATCTATTATCGTATCATCATCACTGGCCTTGAAACCCAGTGGCACTGCTGAGTTTGTATACCCGGTAGCTTTTTTCAGTGAAGCAAGCCCGAGCCCTAGCGATCCTAATTTACTTGGTTGCCACGAAACAGAAGAGGACTACTTGTACTGAATGGTCGTCGTATGCACTATTGTTTTGTCTGTGCATTGATTATGGGTGGTCACCTTCAAATCAAATCGACAATGGGGTGTAGTTTACATTGAATAGGATCATCTCCTCATGCTTTCCTTTCACCGTCCATCGTCTTTTGCATTCAATGTTCTGTCTTGTATTGTGGCTCCTGTCCAAACCACAAGGAAAACGTGCCATTTGTCATGGAAGGAAACCTTCGTTTGTCTCTGGTTGGGGCTGTTTCATATCATAGATAAGCCACCTAAATTGGCTTAGTAACTGTGTATTCAATGATCACAGTTTCCATTGATATTATGTAGCCCTTATTGTTAAAAAAAAAAAAACAAAAAAATATACAGGGTTATACATATTAAAAATGTTATTCAAAAATAAATATTTTTTTTATTTTTAAAAATAAAAGTAATTGATATAGAAGATTAAAAAAAATATAAATGAATTAGAATAATCTTTTTAGAAATTTAAATGCATACAAAATAATTAAGAAGCAATGGTTATTTAAAAAAGGCTTAATAAATAAATAAATAAAATTAGAAGGGTTATTAATTTAAATATAAATTAAAAATTTATTTTGAAAAAACACATTAAAAAAATTATTAATTAAAAAAAGAAAAATCATATATATATATATAAAGGTTATGTGTTGCTAGCAAGTTAGGTTATTTTTTTATTTAACTGTTAATAAGGTGGATGACTCTTCAAGTCCAATGACATATCATTTGTTTTTTCTTGTATTTTAGCTATTGGTGTGAAAATCATGGCTGTTGGTTTTTTTGATATAAAAATTTAATTTTCAATTAATTTTTGGCCAAAAACACATACATTTTGATAAACCTATAAATAACCTTAGAAAATTACACAAAAATCCAAATAAAAAATCTTCCTAACTTTAAATATGTTTTTAAGCGATTTGAAGGTAAAAAAACATTTAAGTGAAATTTCTCTTATTAAATGAAATTCGTTAACAACCAAGATTAATCATTTTAGTGGTCGAGATGCTAATGTTCTTTCTATCACCGTGGTCTAGCGACTCTCTCTTCTTTTAATCTAGGAACTTAAAAATAAAAAAAAATAAAGTTTCGGATTAAAATTGATTTTGTTTTAAAATTTTAGATATTGGAGGCTCATAATATTTATAATTTGAAAAGTATAAGGATTACAATGAACATTTCACCCAAAGTCTAAAAAAACCACTCATTTCCTCTGTTTTTTTTTTACTTTGATCCATGTCTTTGACTATTACCCCTTCCTAATAAATTAACCTAAATTGGCCTATAATTTGGTCATCTCTAAGGGTGAAAAAAAAGGAGATAAGTCCATAATGTTTTGTGATGAGATCTATAATGCAATTTGCATAATAAATCCCCCATGTTAGTGTCTAGGGCCCATGTTAAAGCTCGTGCTCGAGATAAGCGAGCATGTGGTTTAAATTCAAATCCATTTTGCTTAGGTATATTTATTACTTTTCAACTTTTCACTGTATAAACTAAAAAGAGATTGTATTTTTTTTTTCTATATGAGATAGAGGTTCTTGAGTTTCACAAAAAACATGCTAACCAAGGATTATTTGATATTAATCTTATATTCACCTACAATTTATTTTAATTATGTTAAAGAATTCTTGCTGATGAATAATTTTTAATAAAAGTTTAGTTCAAAAAATAAACGGATCTCACTTTTAATTTAACCTCTAAAAAATAAAGCAAATAAAATTTGGCGATCCCTTTACTATCAGTATTCCATTTGTTTTTTAAATTAGCATTGTTTTAATTTTTTTTAGCAAAATAACATAACTTTAAAAAATAATTAGTGAAATAGTATAATTTAATACGTGTCAAATGAAACATCTCAAAGAAATTGGTAAATGAATAGCACCAGGTGACCAATTTTTATCATGTTTCCTAAATATCGCAATATATATCAAACTGTGGGATTTCGTTAATTTTTTTTTAGATTATGTTATCTTACCATCTTAAAAAAATAAGCAAAAATACTTCAATATATTATTTAATTCCTACCTTCTTTATGTATAAAAAAACAAAAGAAATTGAAAAACATGGCATAGAGGATATTATCCCGACTAATTCAAGCAGACCGATATTGTAGGCGCCATTGCCGTAGACATCACAAAGAAATAAATGTAGCTTGTTAAGATTGTACTATGAATAATAATTGAAGAAGCAGGCACAGGTGGATAGGTGAGACATAATGAGCTATAACACAATTATATTGGGCAACAGATTTAGATTAATTAATTTTGGTTGTTGGTTTTAAAATATAAATATAATATAAATTTGATTTGTGTGTATAGCTATATATGATATAATTTGCTGCCTAGTAGGAATTTTATTTTTTGGGATGGAGAAATCCATGCAAATTAAGCACCGTCATGGTCAATGTCTTGGAATTATGCTGCACAAGAAAATGTAAAATGGGATTATTATATATAAAATAGACAAAGTTTTGTTAGTGTTGAGGAAACAGATGCAGATGCTTGAAAACGCCATTACAAGACAAGACATGAACTTTCAAAGAACTCACATTATATATATATATCCCTCGTCACCTCGTGTTGTAATGGAAACATGGAGGGATTGGTGCCCACAATCTGGTCAGAGAGAGGAGGCTCTTTGTCAACTAATTAATTATCTTATGATTCATATGAGCCATAGCCATAGGTCAGATGGAGACCTGTGATTTGATGTAGCCCGCAGCGTTTGCAGCAGAAGGACCTTAACCGCAAGGCAAGGTTTCTTAAACCATTGAGAGCTAGCGTGTCTGTATATAGTTAGCTAGAGCAAGTCAGAGACAAGAGAGATCATAGAGAGGGATGCCGATGTTGTAAGATCTTGAACAGTAAGGTTGGCTGGGACAGTTTCTCAGCAGGGTACTGAGCCAAGCCGACATGGGCGTGCCCACCAAAGAAAGTGCTGGGCTGTAGGGGTGAGCAAAAAAATCGAGAAACCGAGAAAAAAAAAACCGAAAAAACCGAACAAAAAAAAAAAACCGATTAAACCGATTATTTTTTTTCAAAAAAATTTCGGTTCGGTTCGGTTTCCAAAACCAGAAACCGGAAAAACCCTAACCGAACCGAACCGGTTCGATTTAAGGGGTACTATAAATAGGAAAAAAAAAATCTCCTCACAGTCGCGCCTCAATCTTCACAGCCGCACCTCACACAATTCCCACTTTGTAACAAAATCGACTCCATCTCCTCACAACCCGCGCCTCAATCTTCGATTCTTCATCCATAATATATCCATCTCTGGCTCTACCATGCCATCTTCATCTTCAAAAGCCCTCCGACAGAAAGGGTTGAATACATCCAAGCTATGGTAGGAAATAAAATCACGAAAAGCGCGGTTCCTCTTTCTGAACCCAACTTACAGTTCAGATCTGTTATTTCTCCTCCTTTCCAGTCATTCCTTTTCTATTTAAGGCACGCCTCCCTTTTCTTTGCTTTCAGACCTCTACAAAAAATTCTCTCAATTGCTCCCGCTTCTTCTGGAAGAAAACAGGGGCTCCCCAATCTTTTCCCCAGCAAGAGAAAAACTGCCTTGGAGGCTGGACTCTAGTGATTATTGATTTGTTTGTCTGCGAACAGTGTTATGGCCAAAGTTTAATTAAAAGGGAGTCTATTTGCTTTCGCCGAACACACATTAATACAGGTTTTGGTTTTTATGAAGGAGAGAGAGACTCACGTTTACATGGCCAATACAGGTTTTCCAGTTTTTATAAAAAAAAACCCGAACCGAACCGAACCGAAACCGGTCGGTTTGAACCGGTTCCGGTTCGGTTTCGGTTTGAATTTTTAAGTTTTTCAAATTTCGGTTTTGGTTAGTTTTTTAGATAAAAACCGAACCGAACCGGTTTTGCTCACCCCTACTGGGCTGGTATCAAACTGAATGCTTCCCCAGGAAGAGAAGCAATCTGCAAGGCAAGAAGATGAAGTCAAAAAAGGCTGCATTATACAACCAAGCATATATACATGTATTTGCTAGGGTTGCGATGATGCAGAGAGACGAGCTTCAAACCCTAATTACTGGCTTTGTATTTTATTTATTAAAAAATAATATAAATTATATCCCGAAATTTTACCCAATAGTTTAAGTTATTGGATTGAGATTGTTATTTGATATAGTATCAGAGCCTTGATGACCATCCTCCATTTATTTGATAAAAATTAAGCACAAGTTAATATAGACCTGCGCAAGTTTCAAACCCGAAGAACTTTCACTTGAGAAGGTATGTTAGAGAATAATATAAATAATATCCTGAAACTTCACCCAACAACTTAAACTATTGAGTTGAGATGATTTTTTGATATATATATTTGACATCAATATTTTTAATTTATTTATCTTGATTATAAGTTGAGTTTAACGTTAAATTTTATTTTAATAACAATATTAGAGATTTAAAATTATTTGGCAATACGAAGCAATTATTAAACAGCTTATATTTGAAATAAAAAAACATAAAAAAAATAATAATATTTTAAATACAAAACACACGAGTTGCACCAAGATTATCTAGTATTAATATTAGTACGACTCTCTTCTCTTCCACTTTCTCCCTCCATCCCATCATGTTACACTCCTTTGATGTCTCTCTCTCTCTCTCTCTCTCTCTCTCTCTCTCTGCCTTGGCAGGCATATTTCTCTATTGATTAGTTACACCTCACAATTAAATGATATCTTGCCCTCTCCTTTTGTAGTCAATTGGGCTTCCATTATCAAATTAACCTTGTTCACTTTTCCTTCAACCCTTCCCTCACACACTTCTTTTGATTTGGTGGTCTTGTTCAGGCTCCACCTTGTCAAAACTTTTAGCCATCTTTAGTTTCTTTGCAATCTCTTTCTTAATTCCTCCAATAACCTATCTATCTACCCAAGTAACTGCTCTGATCTCCTCCCACTTTCAATCATGGCCGATCCATATTCCAATTACTTCAATGGATGGTACAACTTCAACCACCTCCAGTACCATTTATCTGCCTCAGCATCTTCTTCCATTTCATCACTATATGCATCCCATGGATGCAACATGTATTCGGATAATAGTATTATCTATGACAACTCTTTTATTCAGAGTCATTCCTCGTCACCTCCTTCTCCTCCTCTCAGAGAAGCTCTTCCACTTCTTAGTTTAAGTCCAACAAGGCATCAGGAAGATCAACGGGAGTGCCCCTCATGTAGTGCCATGGAAGTGGACATGAACAAGGACAGAGAAGAAAGCCTATATGATGATAAAACTGTGACTGTGGCTCTACATTTAGGGCCACCTAGACTTGATTCTGCTGATTTGGTGTCTTCCACAGAGATCTCATCAGACAACGAAGAAGTAACTGTTGCTTCTGGCTATCAAACAAGCAGTCGTACTCTTAACAAGGGTCAGTATTGGATCCCTACCCC
This sequence comes from Populus davidiana, assembly GCA_030145905.1. Lineage (NCBI taxonomy): Eukaryota > Viridiplantae > Streptophyta > Magnoliopsida > Malpighiales > Salicaceae > Populus > Populus davidiana. The sequence goes on along the minus strand of CM057789.1, from coordinate 1,564,167 downwards.
TTCTCAGATTCTGATTGGTCCTACACAGTTTTCATGCCCACTTTGCTTCAAGACCTTCAACCGATACAACAACATGCAGGTATGTCTCATCAAACGAACCCATGATAATTTCAAAAGGCTTACCTTTCACTCCTCGATCTCCCTCCCTTTCTATGTTTCTCCTTTTGATTTTGCAGAAAAAGAGAAAAGTCAATTCTTATCCTTTGATTCAACGATTCACTTTTATTCTAATTTAGACTCTCTTGAGAAGAGAAGAGTAAAAATGGGACCTTACTAGGGTTTTCCCTTTCTTTTCTCTACTTCAACACACATCTTTCCTCCCCTCTTTCTTTCTCTGCGTTGCTCCGGCATTTATAAAATAAGAATAAATCAACCTGCAGGTCTAACTGAGAATAAGATCAGTAGCTCTCTTTATGTGATTGAACTACTAAGGCATTATGCTTTTTGTTCCTTGGAATTTGTGTTTCACACATTGTCAGGAATGTAAAACCTGAAATTACACGGGTCATATGAATCTTCATCAAACCCCGATCAGCAAACTAGTGTTTGTTTGCACATGAAAAGCCTAAGCAGTGTACCTTGCCTAGTCTGTTAGCATTACAGTTCAAGTAAAAAATGCAATGGTCTGCTTTTTTAAAAAAAAAAATTAATCTTGACTTTTGAAAGTATAAGCCCATGTTAGGTTATGATCATAATCAAACTTTCAGGTCAGAAAACCTATGTTTATATATAATGATAATTATAAAGTGTTATTTCGATGAATATTAGCTCTTAAAATATATAGAAAAGATAAAGATAGTTGGGACATATGAGATATGAGACATGCACTTCCGATCTTTTTATTTTGAAATGATAATAATTCACTCCAAAATTATTATTTTTTTCTATTGCATCGTCGATCTATCCTGAAACGCCAACGAAGCGCAACTCCAGCATATAAATTTTACTTTAAGTAAGCGCAGATATATCTAAAAACAAGCTTGTAGCATCTTTCCTAGTTTATTTAACTTTGGATTCTCCTTTCTACCTGTCTTTACTTTAAGATATGGTCAAGCTGGCAACTATGTGTTAAGATATATTGGTTTTTCTTCTTTGGTGGTTTTTCATGTGTGAGCATGGGTTGAATGTGTAGATGCATATGTGGGGGCATGGATCTCAGTATAGGAAAGGGCCAGATTCTCTAAGAGGTACGCAGCCAACAGCAATGCTTAGGCTCCCTTGCTACTGCTGTGCAACAGGATGCATAAACAACATTGATCATCCAAGAGCGAAGCCTCTCAGAGATTTTAGAACCCTTCAAACTCATTACAAGAGAAAGCATGGAATCAAGCCTTTCATGTGCAGAAAATGTGGCAAGGCATTTGCCGTGAAAGGTGACTGGAGAACCCACGAGAAGAATTGTGGCAAGCTTTGGTATTGTACCTGTGGATCCGATTTCAAGCACAAAAGATCCCTCAATGATCACATTAAGTCATTTGGATATGGCCATTCGGCAAATGGCATTGATTTCTTTGAAGAAAATGATGAATACACTAGAAAATAATGTAAAATATATTTTAAATACTTATTTAATAGTTTAAGTTATTGGATTGAGATGGTTTTTTAATATGATATCATGATCTTAATGACCAAACTGTCACAAGTTTGAATTTTACTATTTCTATTTATTTAATAAAAATTAAACATAAAATAATATATATCTATATAAATTTCAAACTTATTGTATCCAAACAAATCCAATCGCTCTTGAACTTCATCAATCGAATTCTCAACCATATTTTATATCCTTGAGCTTTTACTCCCCACCCTGTAAGATGATGGTCCTAGTTGAGAATAATTGGGAGGCTTAACCTAATGGGTAGCCAGCCCTTTCTATATATATATATATGGCAATATACAATGGTAATGGTGGAGGTTACCACACAACAGTATGTCTACAATATTTTCTATATAAGTACATTCTTTAATATGCCCCCTCAAGCTGAGGGTGGAGGATCAACTCGAAGCTTGAAACGAAAAGCAGTAAACGAAGAAGTAGGAAGTGGCTTAGTGAAGACATCGACAAGTTGATCCTGAGAGAAAATAAAATGAATCTGAATCTCCTTCTTTGCAACTCTATCTCGAACAAAATGATAATCGACCTCAACATGTTTTGTGCGAGCATGAAAAACAAGATTCACAGATAAATAAGTGGCACCAAGGTTGTCACACCAGATAATAGGAGTAGAAGCAGATGGAAGCTGGAGATCTGTTAATAAGTACTGAAGCCAGATAACCTCAGCAGTGCCATTAGCTAAGGCTTTGTACTCAGCTTCAGTATAAAAGCGAGCAACTGTGCGTTGCTTACCGGATTTCCACGAAATCGACGTCTGACCAAAAAACACATGGTAACCACCTGTAGATTTTCTGTCCTCAACACTGCCTACCCAATATGCATCTGTAAAACCATATAAGGCAAAAAAAGAACTGTGAGTAATATGTAAGCCATGTGATGCCGTACCCCGAAGATAATGCAAGATACGTTTCACGGCAGCCCAATGAGAATCTGTAGGAGCATGCATAAACTGACATACTCTGTTAACAGCAAAGCAAATATATGGGCGCCTAAAAGTGAGATACTGAAGAGCACCCATAATTTGACGAAAGCGGGTAGTATTAGAAAACAATGGATCGAGCTGAATGGTAGCTTTGGATGTAGAGATATGAGTATCAACAAGTTTGCAAGATAACATACCAGCCCAAGTGAGGATGTCAAGTGTATATTTATGCTGGCGGAGCATAAGACCCATACTAGTAGACTGAACCTTAATACCTAAAAAATAATGAACAGAACCCAAGTTGCGAAGCTTAAATTCTGAGCTCAGTAGCTAAATGAGGCGTTGGAGCAAAAGAGAGTTACTACCCGTAAGCAGAATATCATCAACGTAGACTAGAAGATAACAAATATCAGCACCAACAGAGAAGATAAACAATGAGGTATCCACCTTAGAGGCACGAAAACCAATAGATAACAGGAAATCATTCAGACAAGTGTACCAAGCCCGCGGAGCCTGTTTTAAACCATATAGAGATTTATGCAATCGGTACACATGAGAGGGGAGAGCAGAATCAACAAAACCTGGAGGTTGTTTCATGTAGACCTCCTCGTCAAGAACACCATTGAGGAAGGCATTATGGATGTTAAGTTGATGAATTTTCCAACCACACGAAACTGCAATGGAGAAGACTAATTTGACGGTCGCCTGTTTGATGACATGACTAAAAGTTTCAGAGTAATTAATACCTTCTTGTTGAGTGAAACCTCTAGCAACCAGACACGCTTTATACCTCTCGATGTTTCCATCAGATCTGCGTTTAATCTTGTATCCCACCGACTACCAACAACATTCATGGAGGGGTGAAACGGCACTAAGGTCCAAGTTCTGTTTGCGCGTAAGGCCTGAATTTCCTCACGCATAGCACTATGCCACGCCTCATATTTGTTAGCATCATTAAAAACAAGTGGCTCATATGAGGGGGGAGAAACTACCCGACTGAAGGTGACAGTAGGTGCTGCGGCAATGGCTGTGGACAGCGCTGTCTTGGGCTGCCGTGGACAAAGAATCATAGGATGTTGACGAGCAGCTCGGCATGGAGAAGTGTGACATGTACCTAGAAGATGCTGAAAAGGATATGAGGAGAGGTCTCCACAGAGCTGCAAACCAACTGGAGAAGCAGTGGAGGGACTGGTCGGCACTGCAGATACTGGTGAGGATGCGACAGAACTGGGATGATCTGCTGCAGAACCGGGTTGCTCTGTTGCAGCAGACCTGAGAACATACGCATCTGGTGATGGAGAACCTGTTCTTGCATAATGATAATTGGAAAGACAAGCATATGGTGACAGTATGGTAGTGTGGGATGGTGATGAAGGGGTGGCAGAATCTGATTGTCTGAACCATGGATAGGTGCAAGAGGTTCATTGTGTAATAAGCTTAATATTAAACATAATCTGCATTCAAACTAGAAAATATACGATTCACATCTTAATTTAGATTGGATTTTAAGTTGGATAAAAAAAAAAAAAAAGTTAACTCGATAAGGTTTTTAGTAATTTTTTTGAGCTTGACTAAGTTAAATGTAAAAAATAATATTTTAAAAAATAATTAAAGGATGTTAATTAATTAATTTTGACATGATGAGTCAAGTATGGATATAGTGTGAATTAGTGAGTTCGACCCTTTTTCATATGAGTCCTCGAGCTGACTTGATGGATTTAACATGAATTTGATTTATGCAGATCAACTTCATTTACTAAAGAAGGAATTGCGAATCCGTTTCTTTATATCTTCATGGACTCATGTTGGAGCCTTTCACAGTTCTATGTACACAAGACCTATCCCACTTCGTCGATTTTTCCTTTTTAAAATAGCACATTTAAAAAAAAATAAAAATTAAGTAATACTTTAAAAGACATAAAGAAACTGTTGTAACTTACTCACGCCTTTTATTTATTGTATTATTAATATATTATATTATTATAATTATTATATTATATCATAACCACGCCTTTTACTTTCTCTATTTTTAATATATTTACTTATTAATATATCATATTATTATAATTATTATATTATATTATAGTTATTATTATATTATATTATATAACTATTTTTTTTGTTTTTGTTTTTCTTAATGATTTTTTTTTGTTTGATTTAATTTGTTAATGCTAAATTTTTTTTATTTAGTTATCAGATTTTTATGATACGGATCTCAGGTTTAATGGGTTAACCTGATTTGATAAGTTAACCCGGATTTTTTTTAATTATTTTTTTCATTTAGTTTAGTTTGTTAAAGTTAATTTTTTTTCTATTGAATTATCAGACTTTCATGACACGTATCCTGAGCTTGATGGGTTAACTTGGTTTGATGGGTTAACCCAGTTAATTCTGGGTAAGCCCATCATTTTTTTTTTCTATTTAGTTATCAAACTTTCATGACGTGAATATCAGGTTTTACGAGATAATCTGGTTTAAAGGGTTAACCCAATTAATTTAATTTTTTTTTCTTTTTCTTCATTAGTTCTTTTCCTCCTTATTGATTTTTTTTCTTTGTTTTTTTTAATTAATCTATTTAATTATCACACTTTTATGACACGACCTTATAGCCAGATCTATATCCAATATTCTTGGGTCCGGTGTTGCAATCAGGCTCACTTAAACTTGGGTCATGCAAGTTTAATATTATTATTAATATTATAAATATTACTCTTAGGTCAGGTGTTGCAGCCAAACCCAAAATTCTTGGTTATAGCTTTGTAGAAAAATCCAAGATTTTAAAAAAAAATTTAAAAAATAATCCACGGCGTCACGTGAGTCATGTAATTAGTAATAAACTAACAATAGTACTGCATTTTTTTTTTTTTGTGAAAAATAACATAGTTGAAAAGATCACAATTCTCACGTGATTGTTTTTATATAAAAAAAAAAACCATATAAAAACCGTAGGTTAGAATTGCGCTTTATAAAAACTGTAGGTGAGAATTGCGATTTTTTTTATAAAAGAAATAGCATAGCCAATTTTTAGTATAAAGATTTCTTCTTTCAAATACGTAGTTTTAATCTATGGCTTGTTTAAATACCGCAGTTCCCAACTGTGGTTTTCTAAATACTGCATTTTTCAACCGTGGTTGCATGTTGACGAGCAGACCCACGTCCAACCCCCAGGTTGCAGCCTTTTCTTCTATTTTCCATCCCATTGTTTCTGCTGTTATGTTAGGAAAAACAAGGGCTGGCATCAATTGTAATAACTAAAGCTCTCATTTTCATCTATTTTGTAGAACTAAAGCTTGTAACTCGCTAGCCTAGAAACCATTTATCTTCAAGCAAGCAGCAGAATACTTGGAAGCTCATTGGGCCGCAAAACTATGATAAATGAAACGAACTTCATTGAAGAGTATGCAATCCATAATTGTTCCCGTTGTCAACCCTTATTGCCATTTTAGATTTTCACACTATTCAAAGTAAGAAGATCAGTAGAATTTTGAGGTGCTTAAAGCTGGAAACCGCCATGTTCTCAAGGATTGTGCCGCCTGTTTGGCGTTCTGGTGAGGTCGAATTGTCGGATGTCAATGTGAGGCATCTGCAGCACAACCTAGTTCTCTCTGGTTTGGGAATGTACAAACGGTTATGTAGGTTGATTAAGCTGATCCACAGCTACAAGCTCATCTCCTCAGGGAGGCTGATTTCAAGAAAATATAGGCTGCAGACCAGTATCAATACATGTGAGAAAGATGATTCGGATTTTGTGACAAATAATAATAATGATAATAATAATTAGGATCTTGAAATAGAATCATGTACAGTATGAGTTCTATTACCTTGCCGACATGAAAGCCATACCAAAGAATACAGCCTTGACAGCTTGTTTCTGACCCGCATAATCAAATGCCAGTGGCAGCATTTCATGCAAGGTTAGGAAAGCCATCACTCCACCAACTGCAAATGAAACATAGAGTTATTGAGATTGAAATAGCAAATTAATTTTCCTAAATCATCAGAGATAACTGAGAAATAAATGGTACTGCATACCTGATGCGAGCAAACCCTCAAGAATTTCAGGACTTAAGCTGCTTGGGAATAGATATGCTGCAGTTAAGGAAAAGGACATTCTTGTTGGTCAAAATTAAATGATATCCCATGCTTTGGCATCACAAGCAATAAAAAGAAGTTGTCATACCAACAAGCACCACACCAAGTGGCTCAGCAAAACCGGAAACTGTCGCCAATTTGAATGCCTGCCACTTGCTGAAATGTGTAAAGAAATCAACCAGTTAATTTATATTACGAGTACAATGCAATAAATTCTAGTATGTAGAAATAGCTGCACAAAACATGTGGCCAAAAAACATCAGATAGAAAAGAAACCAGAACACTGTAGTCAAATAAATGAGGGCATCTACTACATATCTAATCACTCCGACCACCTAGGAAGGTGGCTGCAGTCTGGAGCAAAAGTTGTTGTATGCACTAAATCATATGATTAAATGATATGCACTAAAATCGTAGTATGCTTTCTTTTGTTTGAAATCCTTGCTTTCTTCAGGATTTGAAGATTAAGGCCAAACAAAGAGTGTTAGTGAATAGATTCAGGTGCCATGGTAGCCACTAATGCTACCCCAATAACAGCAGCACTTCTGATTTTCAAATTTAGCTACAACACATGGACGTAACATACAACAATACAGTTGCTGCCTTGACTATCTTCAGCAGTCCTCGTAATATTCAAAAAATTATATGAAACTCCAGGGCAGTTTCTGACCTCTATGCTCATTACTCGGTCACCATACCCTGCTAGCTCTAGAGTTAAGTAGTAAACAGGGGAACTATCTCCACCTCTACCACCACAATGGTCATGTCCCTATTTTGTTGATTCTTATTTCCAATAAAGAACCTTTTCAAGCTACTACCACATAAGACATACTTTGGACCAATGCTTTCCAAAGCAGGTTTTACTGATGCTTTAGAGGGCTGAAAAGTACAGTGCCTCGAGAGATTTTTACCTCTGCGTTGCAAAATATATAGGAAGTGCAACAGCAACACCCTGTAGAAATGAACATAAAGAAGTTCAGACAAAACGGAAAATCCCCCCTATTTATATATTTGTAGATGGGAAAAAAGGATCACGCAAGTTATAAATAAGTAGCTTCGTGTCTAAATACAGGGAAATCTGGTAACCAAGGTTTTGTATATCAACTGGCACAATAGTCCTTGTGGGGACAAACCACAAAAAATATCCTGTGTGTTAGGGTGGATCCTAAGTACAATATCATAGAACTTTCAAAATAAAAAAAACAAATATATCCACTGCTCTAAGTCAAATCTTATCATAGGATAAATTGTGCATCATGTCTATAAAACCAGAAAACAAACTTAAAATGCATTAATGCTGACAGCAGAACTCATCAATTTTTTTTAATTCCAATCCATAAATATTTGGCACTGGAAATGTTTGAAGTTTAAAGGAACCAACTTCATTCTGGAAGGAAGCAACCACTTTGAAGAACCAATAGCATATGCAAAAAGGCAATACTACAGAATCAAAGAAAACATACCTCTGGAATGTTGTGCAAAGCAATTGCCAGAGCCAAATTAAGACCAACACGGAGGCCCTACGAAAGTATCATTAAAAAGAAGATGACAAAATTGACATACCCAAGGATAAGAAAAAGGCTTCCAAAACTCAAGACCCAAAATTAAAACAATCATAGATAACTTCCAATTGCCAATTGCATTTAATTGAAAGAACATGCAAACTAAGATTAATATCTAAAACCAAGTGGTAAAAATTTGGTTACATCCAGGACTGCCAAATATTGAAGTGTAACGTGACCGCAGGCAAAAGTATAGGAAAAAAAAATCTTTGACATCTTAACCAAATATCCTTTGCTGTTGTAGTTTGGCAATTCATGATAGTGCTTTGAAAATCAATAATTTGTTTCTTTCAGATGCAGAGCAATTGTACCACTAAAACAAAGGAACTGAATAACTGCTTGATTGGGTGCCCATTGAATAAATAGTGCAGCTGAATGTTTCAGTTTTCTCATCTTCAAAATATCAATGTTGAATAAACAATCTCCATAGCACAGGAATATTTTATGACTTAACACAGTTAAAATGGCATGCAAATGCAACCCAGGAAACCAAAGAAACTATTCAGGTAAAAATAGTGTGCATGTATAAGGAATTGTGCAGTACCTTAGTGCTAAATTGAAGCTCAAATTTGTTCAACAAAGTCATACATTAAGATTTTGAGAAAGACCCTTCGTGTTCCTTTGTTTCAGGATAAAGCTTGATGAGTATATTTCATTCAAGACAGGTGCATTTTAAGACTGGCATAAGCACTAAAATCTATGTAGATATGTTGCAGCTGAATTGAATACTGACACTACAGAGAGATACAAATAAGGTTAAGGATACCTTCATTGATCCAAGGAACACTGCCATTCCCTCTGGAAAGTTATGCAAACTTATTCCTGAAATCCATGAAAGACAAGATTCAATCCAATCAGACAAGTTTATGAACTTTTTCAAAAAATAGGAAGGTGCCAAATTTACAGTTTCCAACTATTGGGGGACTGAATTCTGATATCTCGAGGTTTAGTCAAAGAAAAAAACAAGAAAAAAACAAGGCCTGAAAGAAAATAAAATTGAAGTTGGATAGTGATAGAACAGGATCAGAGAAGGTAGTTATACCTATTGCAGTGATAATTCCACTGAACAAAACTTGGCGACGATGCTTTTTAATTATGTCCTTTCCCCCTTGGTCGCCATTTTTCTGTTCCCAAACAATTGCCAAACTGTCACTCTACATTCTAATATTCTAGCCACGTAGTGAAAGTCACAAAACATTTAAGTATTAGAAAACTGTATCACCCAGAACCTTTTTACTTTTAACATCTGAACTTGGGGCTAATGTTGGCTCTGGGATAAAATTGGCAATGATGCCAAAGAATACAACACCTCCAAAAAACTGCAAAGCCAATTAATAGAAGAAAATGACAGGTATAAATGAATAAATAATGTCTAGTAAGAAATGCAATTGGATTTTATGAAAAAAAGGAAAGATATAGCTAACCCAGAGGTTGCCTTTTAAGAACCCAATTGAGTTGATAGCATTATGAGCAAGATCAAGGAATGATATGCTCAGCATCAGGCCTGCAGCAAAACCCTGCATAGAGAAGTTTAGAAAGTATTAATGCAAAAAATTTCCCCTGGAATATAAAATCACGTTTGGATCATTCATGGTAACTCCATGCCACAACATCCTTTCATAAACATGTGAAGAAACCACTATCCTTTCATAGGTTGATAATACACTCAAGCGGGATTTTTTTTCCTTGCAACTACTTGTACCTGTAATAGTCCAAGCATCTTCAAATTGGGAGCCTCAAAAAGAATTACAAAGAGTGCACCTGTTTCATAATCCAAGAGATATAATCAGATTATAGAACATGTAATCCTGAACTAGCTTCATCTGATTAACAGGCATGTTGGAGGAAAAAATAGTATTCCAATAAAGAGTTAAATCACCTTTTAACTTAAATCAGATTTGCAATGACAATATAGAAAAAAATGCTGGTCATTTTTGTTTCTGATTGAGTTTGTTACAAATTTAATATCACATAGTGATCATTACAACTCAACTGAAGAGATTCTTGATCCCAGCAAAACCTCAACACCAAAAAACACACTACCAAAACCTTCAATAGTAGTATTATTTTTCATTTCATTCAAATGTGTGAAACCATATAGGAAACAGGGGAAACCAGTGTCCATACACAAAGTCGGCGAGTAGCCAAAAGCAACTATAGTTACTACCAATGAAAAATAATCAAAACTTGAGGAGTAAAAATATTAGTCAGTAGTAATATTTGAATTTCATGCCATATCATGTAAACAAGTGTTATTAGCTAACTCAATGAAGCACTCAAACCACCCAAAACAGAAACACCAAGCACGATCATCATGAAACTGTCCATGGAGATACTCTCACTTGGACCAAAATGTTAATAATATAGAAAAATATGAGTGTTGGGACTTGGGAGGTGTAATGTATGCTGAGTATTGCTACTATGGATTACATACATCTGCATACACCAGCCTTCTGAAATAAAGGAATATAAAAAGAATGAGATGGTTTCATAAGGTGATTCAATAAAAGGAGAAAATAAGTTGATCGTTCCTACCACTGCATTCTATACAGTCAACCTAACTTTTAATTGTCCTCTTGTGCAGCATTTGATGAACAGATTATTCCCTCACTTATACTGGGTGAAAATAGAAAATTTGCCTCAGCATATCTCTTACTGTCCCACACTTGTCAGTTACTACCTCTCCCTGTATGAGCTGCTTAGACTAGACTAAGTAAATTAAGTAATAACCACTTTCAATAGAAGCTTGAGTATTTGTTTTGTAACCTGTCTGGAAATTACGAATCAGGCTAATGAATTTATTTATTTACTACAATCAAAAAATCATTGTCCATTCCTTGATGATCATCTTACTGAAAAAAAGAATCCCTCCATTCACCAGTTCAAAAGCATCCTCAATAATTAACTTCTCTATATATATAGTTTTTGGTTTTGGACTATTATAGACTCCAAACATATACACACGCAGCCTTCAAAGAGAAACAAAATATAGAGAGAAAGAGAAGGTCTCTTAAGGTGATTCGATAAATGGAGATAATGAGTTGATAATTGTTATACCACCGTCTACAGAACTTTTAATCATTCTATAGAGCAACACACTGACTTGAATTGATAGTTCCCTCACTTATATTGTGCAAAAAACAGAAAATCCGCTGCCTAGCTTATCTCTTCCTGAATCGTACCAATCAGCTACTGCATCTCTCCATATGAGCTGCTTACACTAATCTTAGTAAACCAGCTAACTTTATAAGCTTCGACAGAAATTAAGGCTAATTGGTTTTGTTTCTTTAACTTGATATTCAAAAAATCATTGTCAACTAACTCCATTCGCAAGTTCTGAAGTATTCCTTACTAGTTCAATCACTAGTCTTCATTATACATAACCAGAAACTCTCAATCAACTTCTACATTAACATCCCTAAACTTTTAAATTTCTCCTTGTTTATAATTCAGATTCAAGAAATCACTCGCACAAGTAAAAACACAAAAAAATGTTTCTTTTTGAATAACCCATCATAGAAAAACACAAAAAGTTGCAAGCTTTTATGCATAACTTACCTATAGAAGTGCTTAATCCACCCACAAGAGAGAGAGCCAAAGCTACCATAACTTGAGAATCCATTGAAAAAAAGATGCTTCTTTTCGCTATATGACAACGACCCAATAACTGATTAGAGCTGATATATATATGACCACTCCACTGAAGGAGTGATTGTGTTTAGAGGGAAACAATATAAAGAGGAGAAAGAAGGAGATTGTTTGATAATGAGTAACACGACAAGTTCAAGGAAGAAGACTTTCCTTACAGTCGATACCAAACTCATTACCGTCGACTACGTTGTTATTAGCATATTTATAAGAACCGAACTGGGATGACCCGGTTCGAGATTTAGGTTACAATTGTTCATGCGATTTAAATTGCATTTAGCTTGAAAAAACATAAAAATATATAATTTTTTTCAAGTTAAACAGAGTTTAAACACACACACCATTATCACATAGATAAACAGGGATTTAGATTAAAAATTAGATGAATGGAGTTAAGTTGATAGTCTAATTTTTTTTTAAATCATGTTTTAATTGATCATATCCTAGTCAAGTCGAATAAGGCTTATATTGTAATAGTAGTTACTAATATATAGAAATGAATTTAATTATTGAATTAAATATGAATTAAATAGAATTAAGTTAGATGTGGATGATCTCACGTTAATTGATATTCTTTTTACTTCAACTACAAAGCAAAATTCTGGTTAACTACTCTACAATAGGTTTTGGAAAAGCGTGTAACAAATCCCTAGAAAACTCTTGGTGATTAGGAAATAACTCGATGATCCAGTGAAAGCAGAAAAAAAACCTTCTTAACAATTTGCTGCAACAAAAAAAATGATTACCTGCGGATGGAGCTATGAGGAATGATTCATGCCACAAAGAAAAGTGGCATGCCAGGAATTGCAACACGGCATTTTAGCCCTGGATTTTGCAGGCCCCACAGAAGGGACTGACCTGGTTCCGGTTGGCGCTGCTTCTTTCATGTTGTTTAGCAGTGCTCCAGAGCAATACCTTGCTTGGACTTCATTTTTTTCAGTTTGCTTTGAACTTCTTGACGTCCTGTGTATTGGAAATTTTATTGATCAAGGAATATTTTTTATGATTGGCTAGGCAAGATTCATCAATGCCTTGTAACCATGATTTAGCATTTTACTTTCAGTTGCTTAACACGTTAATAATTTAGAAGTATAATGATCTAAAAGGAATGTGAAGTTACGGTTGATGAGTATCGGAATACGAAATGTTTAGGAATAAGATAGATATATTGGATTAATAGTTAAATTTTTATTTTAAGTAATCTAATTTATTATTTATAACCACAATTATCTAATGACTTGATATGAAAAGTTGAGATAGTTGGTAATGGTTAGTAAATAATAATTGGTAAACCAATATCACTAGTAACTTATACTTATAAAAAGATCATCTTTAATAAATGTGGACTCTTTAATGTTTAAGTTAATAACTTTATAAAAAAAAAATACAATGATATTTAGAAAGGTAGACTCTGAAAATATAAATACTGAAAGTATTATAAATGAAGAAATTGCGAACCTTGAGTTTAAAGAATTCATGGTATATTTATATTTCATGAGTTTTGTCATTTTATAGAAAAGGGGGATTAAAATGTAATTTTATCATTATGATATTTTAAACTGTATTATACTTAAAATAATATATATTAAATTAGTATAAAATATTAAAGACTCACGTGTGGTTTTGAAAAATTTTTGTATGGGAGTCGTGGGCTAGCTTAGGTAAAAAATAAATCCAAGCATATTATCTGAATCAAAAACCCAAGCCCACGAGGGTGCCCAGTGCATGCCTAGCATGCTGGGTGTGCGCCCAGATGATGAGCTTAGGCTTTCATGAGTGTTTTGAGCTTTTTAGGGAGTATTTTGAGCCCGATAAATTTGTCTCCAACAAGCAACAACCATGAATTTCAAGTGATGGTTATTACAAGGCATGAAACACACGCACATATATGGCCACAGACTACCTTAACAATTGAAGCAACAGAAACGGATCATGAATCTGGATGTTGGACTTCGCTTGATGTCTTGCCTGTACAGTATACCTTTTAACTGGGTTCTTCCATAATTTTGAGCTTGGATGAAGTTAAGGCTTAAGGTTGAATCATGATTATAAGAAACAAGCAAATATTGAAATTAAGTTCAATGGTCTTATCTTACATGAGACCAGAACCAGTCATGATAAGTTGGAAGTTATATACTAACTAGTATGGTATACAAGCACAATGTGCATGGATTATGGTTTCTGCTTCTCAGAGGAGTTCGTGAAGAACTCCTTAATGAGCCTTATCAGCAGCCAGAACACAGAAATTCGACAGCCTGTTTTATACACTTTCCATATCACATCAAGTCGAATTCGCTAGTTGAATTTTCAGAAATTTCATTGCTGAGCTGCTCCATTGCCTTTTTTGTGAAGTTTCATGAGGCTCTTTGTCAACCAAATTGCTGTTTCTCTTGATGATACAGCTTCTTCACTGAAAGGTCTTAGTACTCCTGCTAGCTCTTCGTACCTTTCCTGTCTAACCAAAGTTGCACAAATCTCTAGTAGTGATTCCAGAGCATCTGCTCTTTGCAGGCTCTGAGGGTTCCAGTTAATCTTTGTTTCATCACCATGTAGAGAAGTCAGTGAACTCACTGATGAGATGTCACTAGGGGATCTATTCAATTCCTTTTGTCTATCTCGGTTTCCGTGAGGTGGTTTCGATTTACTTGGTGTTGATTTCATGTCTGTCACTGTTGGGGGTTTGCAGAATTCGGGTTCCAATTCAAGATCATGTCTAGTTTGGTCATCCATCGCCAATGCTGATGCCTTTTTGTAACCAGAAAGACCAACATAGCCTGTTGAATCCGCAGACAGCTTTTCCATTCTTTTGCTATTCCCTGAACTAGCACTTTTACATTCCATGCCAGCTTGGCCAACTCCACGGAGCTTCTCTTGAACTATTTGTGACTTCTCAGAAGCAATTTCTTGTTTCTCTTCATCATGGTGAGTCCTTGCAATACTTGCTGAACTGGTTCCTGAGTTGATCTTCTCAGTTTGTTCTGCACTTTTTGGCGAATCATTTGCTGCTACTCTTTGTGCAAAAGCACCAACTTTTTCCTGGTTAAAACATTTGCACTCCTTTGATGGACTTGCTTTCAACGCTATGGCATTCTTGTCAACACTAGACTTGTTAGGTGATCGGGTTCCTTTTGGTTTATCCGTGCAGCTGTATTCAGACGTCACGGGGAGAAAAACAGGAGATAGATTTTGGCATCGAGCAAGATATGGTTGTAGATGGGGGTGCCTCAACAACTCTGCAGCCTAGTTGTGGAAATGCAAACATTAATAAAAATCATTTTCTGATCAAGAGAAGAGAAGGAGCAAGGGCAACTCAGACTCACTGTTGGTCTATGCTCTGGGCTCTTCCGCAGCATGGTTTTGATCAACTGTTTTCTGGAGATAAAAAAGCTAACCTATTCAGTTGTATTTTCCTTATATAGTGCAAATGCATTGGGAGGTTGCAGAGAATATCACGTACAATGTGGAGGAATAGGCAGTTGGGAGTGGAGAAATGGAGGAGCGATTTATCTTGTTAATCAGTCCAGCCATATCCTGTTCATAAACATTGTAAAAGTTATTGACCTTCATCGGGACTGAAAAAACTTGCTCAATTTTTGTCTGAACAATGCCGATGTGACACTTACAGAAGCTCTAAATGCAGGTTGATGTGCAGCAATCTCAAACATGCAGCAACCTGTAAAATTATAGCAAAATGTGATTTAAAGAGATTCCATGCTTGCAGGCTGGAAAATTAATGCATAAACATATAACAGGGTTTTTGTTACCTAGAGACCAAATGTCCGATTTGTAGCCATAAGGTATGTCTGCAAGAAGTTCTGGACACATATAGTTCGGAGTGCCTACAATCTACAGAAATAACAAGCAGCATTAGTAGCGTTTTCCAGGAAAATTCAGTCAAACTAACGATCCTCCTTGTTGTGTCACCAATGCCAGAATTAACAATATATAGGAACACATCACAATCAGACCAAATCGACAATTGAATCATTACCGTGGATGCAAGATCCTCCTTGTTCAACAATTTTGCAAGTCCAAAGTCACCTGGACATGTACTGTGAGATAATACAGTTTCTTTACAATTGAAGCAAATAAAATGTAAAAGAGTTCTGTGTATTTGCATCCTCACCTAGCTGGATGTTGCCATCTTTCGCAAGGAATATGTTGGAGCACTGGCATTAGAGAGTATATTCATATCAGAATGATATCATGAACAAATTTTTTTCAAATGAGAATTGTTACTGATGCATACTTTCAAATCTCTGTGCAAGACACGATTGGAATGGAGGTAGTCCACAGCAAGCAACAGCTGCGTCAGCCATCTGCAGAGCATCTGGAGTAGAGTAGGAAAATAATTGCAATAGATGCAAAACTAACATGAGGAACAAAATTGTCTTAAAGGACTTTAGTTTATTGCAGAAATTTCATATGTCCATTACCTCTTCAGGAAGATACGTCCCTCTAGCTTTCTTAATCATTTGAGCCCTGTAAAATCAAATATCAGATAAACATGGTTGCCTTGAAAAATTAAGCCAGCAGCAATGGTGAGATGTTATTGGCAAGGGGAATACTTTGCGCAGTCCTGACCATGCAGATCCCCACCTTCAATGCAGTGCACGTGCCATGGGAGCCAACCGCGCGTGCAGTGCATGGATGGTGGGGATCCGAGCATCCACACAGTCTCAACTGAACATAGAAATAGTTGGTATCCTGTATGCCAATTCAAGATTGAACTCAAAATTTTATACTGAATTAACTTACATGTCTCCTCCCTCACAATAACTTGTTACAATGCATACATAGGATTCCTGTAAAATATATGCAGAGAGTGAAGATACTATTTTTGTTATTGGGATAGATGATTTTCTCAATAAATTTTCTTTTTTTCCTCAATTGTGAGGTAAAACCACATGAGCAAACAAGAACAGATTGCTAAAAGCTACCTTCTCCACCCATGAATCTTTGTACTGCACAATGTATGGGTTATTAAGCTTTGATATCAAATCCATCTGCAGCATATACCAATAGTAGCTGAGTTATACTTCTCGATGCAATACATGAACATCATAGCAGAGTTAAGTAATTGATGAATTAAACAGTTTTCTGGAGGCTAATTACCTCTTGATAAGCAGTTTGCCTGAACTTTTCTGTTTGTTTAGCCAAACGAATCTTCTTCAATACATACCTACAGAATACAGATAGATTTCGTTTAAAAATGTACTGAAACCAAAATTAATTTTCTGACAGTTTGGTTTGAGTTTTACAACCAAAAAAAAAACGTACTTGGTTGAAGCAACAAAGAGGAAGATATAACAATAAAGTGACGGAAAATACAAAGAAGACATGTCTTTCTGTCCCAACCATCCCCGTGTTTTTGTTCCAGAATATTAACCACACACTACCTAAATCTTCCAAAATAACTTGGCTAAGCTGGATCAATGTCATGTCAGGTTTCTGAAAACAGCTGTGTATGGCAAAAGCATATTGATTCTGTAACAATAACAGCAGAAGGAAATAAATGGCATATGTGGGCCTAATCACACTTCATAAACAAGAAACCGGTCCTTTCAATTATCACTCAAAGGACAGTGCTAAGAACTTTATTTGGCATTTATTAACCCTCCTAAAGAATCCTCAGTAACATTCAGCTCTCTAGTTTAGAGAGAAAAGCTTGCATAATATTAGGTCAAAAAAATCAATTCTAGTCCTTTATCCTTCCCAACTACCTCCTCTCTCTCTCTCTCTCTCTCTCTCCTTGCTGGTTCTTAGTGTAGCAGGACAGGACTTAAATTGAGTCCTACCCCTTCCCCTAACTTGCGAGGGAGAGTTCTTCTACTGACCCTTTCCTGAGTACAAGTAGACATGATATCTAAGCTGAAGTGCAAACACATCCTATACAAACACCTGAAGAAATTGGGAAGAGAAGAAGAGTTGGGAGAGCTTTTTTTTACCTCTTACTCTCAAATTTATGAAGAACAAGAAATGCAGCACCAAAAGTTCCTCTTCCAATTTGCTCTATAACTTCATAATCGTCCATCTTAGATACCATTTCTTTGTTCTTAGTCTCCATGACTAACTTCAAAGCTCAGAGAAGTAACAGGCCTTTCAGCTATATATCCACTTATCCACTAGCCTCTCCAAGGGGTGCTCCTCATTGACTGGTTCATGTCAAGCAAGCCATTGTATTATGTGGCTACATAAACCATTAAATTGAATGCAAGACCACAACAGAAACATTAACTGTTTGCAGAGAACAATTTCACAGTAAAAGTTGTGTGGTTCAGAGATCACAAACAGGAATCATGCAGCAAACATGAAGACAAAGTGCGATAAATTCTTCACTTACACATACATATAACTATTCAAGAATCACCCCATAAAAAATATAGCTAAAGAAGCAGAATTCTTTGACTTGTCATCCAAACTCAAGAAAAATGTGAAGGGATGAAAAGATATTACAAGCTTAAGGAAAGAAACTGAGCATTTTGAATGTTAATTTTAAATTCAAAAGAAAGAGGAAATTTGAGGCAAAAGCAAAGGAAAGAAGAAGAAAAAAGGCAGAGGTTTTAGTTTCCTACTGTGACAGGTGTGCCAACCACAGTTTTGAAATAGATAGGAAAGCTTTGCAGTTTAGCATTACTTGCATTTTGGGATTCCCTACATATCATTACTGGCACTGCCATATGTGGTGGGTGATAATGACCGAAATAAAATAGGAGGTAAAAAAAATATTTTTTTATTATTTTTTTAATTTCATGATAGTAACAAAATATTATTTATATATTATTTTTTAAAAATTAATTTTTATATCAATTTTCTTTTTGAAATTTCAAATACATGTTTGATGATATATTTCATCAAATTATACTTTTAATATTATAATAAACATCATTTCACATCGAACTACGTGTTTTATCAAGGTTGTCAATTTCGTTCCGTTCCGTCCGGAGTGGCCGAAACATTTCATACCAATTCAAAAAACGAAACAAAACGAAACAAATTTCATCTCATTTTAAATCTCGGCCCGTTCCGGAAATTCCGGCCAAATTCCGGCCGAAACGTTCCGGTTGTTCCGTTTCGGCCAAAAAATATTATTTTTAAAAAATTAATATATGGTTTATATTATTTTAAGTTAAAGATCTATTTAATCTTTACTATTTAAAAATATTTTAAATTTTAAAATTATATTTGTTTGACATTATGTTTTTATTGCATAATTTATAATTAATTTATCTTGAATTTGAATTATGTTTGTGGAATATATATATATATATATATATATGAACAGTACAACCACGAAACGGCACGCCAAAACACTCCGAAACTGAAACATTTCGTTCCAATTGAAAAAACGAAACACCTACCGAAACGGAATTGACAACCTTATGTTATGAAATTATTAAAAATATTTTTAAAAAATATTTTTAAAATTTTTTATGTTAAATTAATATTTTATGATTTTATATCGTGTTAATGCATTAAAATTTAAAATAAATTTTAAAAAATTAAAATATTATATTAATATATTTTTAAATAAAAAATACTAAAAAATCAATTCCCATTTCAATTGAATTACCATATACCTCGATAATTAGAGAGTCAGTTTTTTTTATTTTTTTGACTTGGGACAGTACAAGATGTCTTGTCTATTTTCTTTTCCACCGATGGTGCATCATTTACACAGTTTTAATGGCTTTTATGGACCGAAAAGTCTCTTTTTTTGACAAATTCTTGAGACATCAATTCAAGGTGGTTATTTCTTCGTCCATTTGGTAGGGCCATAGCTAATCATTAGGAGGAGGGTGAAAGCCGGATGGCCAGACTATACCCACCAAGCAACTGAAATCTAATTATAAAGTTGGACTCTGAATATATTTTTTTTATAATAATTTCTTGGCATGTGGCATCACTGCAACTTATTTTAGAGCGTTTAAAAGTATAATTATAGTTATTTTTTAAAATATTTTTTATTTTAAAATATATTAAAATTATTTTTTTTATTTTTTAAAAATTATTTTTTACATCAATTTATTAAAATGATCTAAAAACATCAAAAAAATATTAATTTAAAATAAAAAAACAAAATTTTATTTTAAAAAACTTTTAAAATATAAAAACAAACAAATCCTTAATACCTATAAAACAGAGGTTCCATTGAATTGAGATTACAAGAAAAACAAAAAAAAAATTCAAGGTTATAGTGTTAAAAGAAGTTAAGATACTTTGGGAAAACTCTGTAACTGTACATTTAAAAATATTATTTATTGAAATAATATAGTGGTAATTTTATCTTTTTATCCAAAAAAAACATTTAACATTACTTGTCAAATACATTGAAGTCTTTTTTGGAGTATTTAGCATAATTTTTAGTTCTGTTTTTAAATATATTTTAAAAATATATTTAGATTAAAAATATATTAAATTGATTTTTTTAGCCGCACACAAAGTTTTCAAGGTTGTTGTGTTAAAAAAAGTTCAGATATTGGAACATTGTAGCTCTACTGGTGATTTTATTTCTTCATTCAAAACACTTAAAATTAGCTGTTAAAGTCATTGAAGTCTTTTTCAATGTATTTAGCATAGCTTTTAATTTTTCTTTTAAATGTTTTTTAAAAGTCTTTTTTACTTTAAAATATATTAAATTGATTTTTTAATATATGATGTCAAAAATAAAAATTAAAAAAATCATTTTGATTTATTTTTAAGAAAAAATTATTTTGAAAAACACCTTGAACCATGATCTCAAACACCCATAAAACATGTTTGTTATTACTAAATTGACCGGTGAAAAATAAATATTTTTTCATCTTAATTGCATTTAAATGTTTAAAATACACTTCAAAGCAAAAAAAAAAAAATATTGGCCTAGGGAAAATTTTCCTATTTGCACCATGGTTTTTTTTTGTTATTCCAATGTCAATTGTGAGGTAATTTGGTATTTAATCAAATATAAAAAAAATAATAAACAATTAAAAAACACAATAAAACAACTAAAATACCCTTTTAAAAAATTACAACTAGAGTCAAATGATTTTTTTTGTCTTTTCACAATGATTTTTTTTTTGTTATTGTTAAGTTAGTTCAAGGAAAATTTGGTAATTGACTAAAAAAAACAAGTATGTAGAAGGCGTTCACACATTTGAACGACGCATAGAACAAAGCATAATGCATTTTTTTGCATAGAAAAATAGTTTGCCCTGCAGCAAAGCGCGCACTAAGTTTAGTTTTCACTAAAAGTTCAATTACAAAGAATATTTCCTAACTTTTATGTAGTTTTACATATCAATATATACTTATTAAACCTGGTCTACTTAATAGATTGACCTAGCAAACCTATAACATAGAATTTAATATGAGTCAAGTTTTAATTTGAATCAATTTCGAGATTAATTTCATAAAATTAAGGTAAATTTTACATATTTACCCGTGACTTGAACAAAACTAGCCAAGTGAAATTCAATGATTTAAAAAAAAAAAACTAAAATAATGTTGTTTTGAAGATAAATGATAGATCTCAATGGACCCGATGACCCATCATATCAACCCGTTGCCTAGTGATCCCATGCCCTGTTCTAAGTTAGACCGACAATTGAATTTGGTAACAATATGCTCGTGACTCCACAAATCATGGGGCAACATCACATGTTGAAGTTGATTTTTTTTTCTTATAATTTTGAAGTTGAAATTTCCTAGCCCAGTTTTCTAACATCATATTCAAGAAGATTTTATGAAAGATAGTCTAGGTTTTAGACAATAACATAGCAATACATCCAGAAATTTCAATAACAAGACGCAAGATTATTCTTATAAAATCTAATTCTAAAATCATATGAAATTCTAAAAATTTAGTATCAGATCAACTATCATAAATTGAAATTCAATTCTTTTATAATTCAATCTTGAACTGGCCATTCATTTCTAAAATAATATATCCATAATATATTTTAAAACATGTTTGGTATTATAATACTTTTTATGGTTATGGTTTAAAAAAGTAGATCGAAAAAAATTTATAAATTATAGTTTTTTTTTTTTGTAACTAGAGTTTTAAATGAAAATCGTATAAAATTATAATATGTATTGACTAGTCAAATACTTTAAAAATTTTAGCTTAAACAAAACATGATTCGCAATATCAAACTTAAATATTTAGTTGTGTGGTTATAATTTTTTTTTAAGATGTTTTTTACTTGAAAATACATTAAAATAATATATTTTTTTGTTTTTAAAAAATTATTTTTAATATCAATATATTAAAATGATCTGAAAAGATAAAAAAATATTAATTTAAAATAAAAAATAATAAAAAAATTAATTTTTATAAAAATATTTTTAAAATACAAAAGAAACTTTCAAAAGCAGCCAAACACCTACCTAACTCACCTTGCTTCAGCAAAGAAGAGGGAGACAAGGAGTGAAAAAAGGAGAGCCTAGCTCTAGTTTACTCCTGGAAGAAAGCATAATTTGGTCATCGCAAGAGGCCCACATGCGTTTTCAAACAATATCTGGCGCCTTGCTCCTTTGGAAGCCAGCAAAAAACAGCACTCAAAACTCAAAAGTAATCTTGCAAATGGGGAAAATCTCCTCCTGCCTTGGAGAATCAACTTGTGTGGTAAAGTACTGTTTCTGGTCCAACCTTGCTTCTGTGTTATCCTCCTGCTTTTATTACAATCCCTTGATTTTATTACCCAACAAAAAAAAAAAAAAAAAATTCTTTAAATCATCACCACTATCACAATCTCAAATAAGTTTTCATCATTGTCAAACTTATCTTATTCAACAGGTTAATTTCAAGATTTGACATGGGATGGATTCGATTTTAAATCATTTAAAAAATTGGTCTAGTAATTCGATAAATTAATATAATATTTTGATGAAGTGAAAATTTATAATTTCTTTTTATTTTTGTCTAAAATAATATATTTTTTAAATTTTATTAAAGACAACATTGTTTGGGAACTTTAAAAAAAAAAAACCAATAAATCCAAGCGAACGAATCTAA
This sequence comes from Populus davidiana, assembly GCA_030145905.1. Lineage (NCBI taxonomy): Eukaryota > Viridiplantae > Streptophyta > Magnoliopsida > Malpighiales > Salicaceae > Populus > Populus davidiana. The sequence goes on along the minus strand of CM057789.1, from coordinate 1,541,329 downwards.
CACGCGACAAGGTTTATGAGCTCAACCTAGTTTTATAGCCATACTTAAAATTCAAATTAAAAAAAAAAAAACTCTTGTTCATAGGTGACCTTGTTAATTGAAAAAAATAAAAATAAAAAAAGCAATTAATCGTTGGTGCAAGGGGCATAAATTAAAACATTGGATAAAGTTTTCTATTCTAGTATAGCTTCAAAGTATTGATTTCAAATCATTTTTTTAAGGTTAAAGAGGCTATTTATTTACGTAGTTGCGGTTGTATTTTAATTATATCACAGTTTTTAATTGTTTGGTAATGTAAAAACATAATTTATTGTTCATAGGTCCCATATTATTTTTGTGTCTGTAACGCAGGTAAAGAAAAGCAAGGAATTCCTATTTTTCACGCACTGTTCATGATACACTATTCACTGAACACTGTAGCATGCTACACTGTTCCAGTTGGACCAGTTACGGCAGGATCAAGTTCGGTTCAAAGCTCAACATGCATTGAACCGGGTCCAACCCAGTAAAATAAAAAATAAAAATTATGTTTAATTTTTTAATTATGTTTTATTCGAAAACTAATGTTTAAAATTATTCAATGACACTATGTAAATTAGACAGAGATCGCTTGATGATGTAGCATTTGCAGAATTTCATCGCAATTCCAATTTTGTTCTTAATTATATTTTACCTTATGTTGTCGCGCGCTTAAGAAATAAAAAAAAAAAAACTGTAGTCCTTGTCAGATATATTTCATACGTGATGAAATTATAGATAGTTTAATGAAATAATGAAAAATATTTTATATAAAATATTATTTATTTCATGATATAATAACAATAGTTAAATCTACAATATTTAAATTAAAAACCATTAATATTAATATATATTTTTTAAAATTATTTTATAACCTCAATTTCAAAATCATTATTAACCAAATACGTTAAACTACGTTTTGTTCAACCTCAATTTCAACCAAACATATATAAATATCAAATCAATCTCAACCAAAAACACTTTTTATAAAATAATTTTTTTCAAACTACAATCATAATATAAAAAAAAAAAAAAAAGATGCACTTGACCAAAAGGTCTCCATCCACATAATTATAAATTCAAACCTGACATTGTGAGATGAGCATTGAAGAACATGAAAGAACTAATTCAGTCACAATTCAAAGAGTCTTTGCAATTATTATTTTTATAAATCACAAGGCCAATTAAATCTATGAAGTGACTGTTATAGTTATACACTTATTATTATTATTATTATTATTTATTCATTGTCCTCTTACTATTGATAGCTTAAAAAAACTCAGTCGTGGAAATTTAGGGTTTAAAATTTACCAAATAACATTATGGATAGTCTATCTAAAACTTAATTTTAAAAAATATATTTTTAATTAAAATAAATAAATTAACTTAAAAGTAAATATATATTTAATTAAAGAGCCAATAAAATAAGCATATAAGTAGCATCCTTCAAAAATATCACAACCATTATTATAAAATCTAACTTGGAAGTTTATCAATTCCAAAACTCAGGTTGGTGATCAGGAAAATTGACTCCAATAAATCTAAATTTTGATTTATTTTTTTTAAATATAAATTAACATCATTTCAATAAAAAAATTTGAAAATTTACACGGGCTCTTCACTCCGAATAAATCCTATGTTGGCAGGCCATGAAATAGACCTCCCTTGATGTATTGAGTCAGGCATAGTTTTGAAACCTGGGTCGACGAGTCGACTTAGGACTCGGCTGATCCGGAGCTAAAACTAGACCGGATTGAAGAAAAAACCCGGCCTGGCGACCCGATCAAAAACTCGGTTATAACCCGTTGTTTTTTTTTTTACTAAAATGACGTCGTTTTAATTTTTTTTTAAAAAAACTAATCCAAACAACCCGGTCAAAACTCGAAATCCAGATCTTGAATCGGATCAAATCTAAAAACTATGGAGTGAGGTCTTATAATTAGGTCCAAAACCCTCAATCAATTACCATAAGAATCTGAAAAGCCACATTTTGGATGGATTAGCAGGCATAACAGCAACGACATGTCATTTTCTTGTATGTCATGTCGTCGTCAGGCACCTCCCTGCCCTACATAACAACTGGCAGCTACATAACAACTGGCAGGTGAAGTTAACAACTCTCCTTCAGAAATGGCAAAGGCCGTTAATTAGATAGAATCAAAAGGACAAAACAGGAAACCTGGAAAGGTACACGCGCATCCAGTAAAGTGTTAACACGTAACCCCCTAGTCAGTAAAGATGGTTCCGTTGGTTGGCAGAGAGAAGCCTTTATTTATTATCATTATCATTATCATTATTATTATATATTTTTGTTCTTAAAAATGACAAACTATATTTTAGCCCTTATAGATTTAGAAGTATCTCATTTGGACCCATATATTTTATAATTTTAGAATATAATCCTATGTTTTTTAGAAGATTTCAATCAGCCTCTCTCATGGTTAATATATGATAGATGATGTAGTGTTTGGGAACGTAGTGTAAACTGCGTTTTCTCAAAAATTTATTTTATTTTTTTTGCTTAAAATGATTTTTTTAATGTTTTTGGATCGTTTTGATATGCTGATTTCAAAAATAATTCTTATTTTTTTTTTTGATGCATTTCTAAAAGAAAAACACTTTGAACCATTATCAGTACCACAATCTCAAACACACTCGAAATCTTTTTATTTGAAACCTTTTCTACTTTTTTTTTTTTGCCTCTTATATTTTTGTTTTTTATATTTTATTTGTTAGTTCTTTTCATAACTATAAGATTTAACTCGGGAGTTAATCTAGTTCAAAACTCAAATTACGAGTTTGATAGATCAACTTATAGATTAGTTGGTAAACTAGAATTATAATTTTAAAAACTAAAACAATGCCATATATTGGTAGAAAAAAATTGGTTCAAAGTAGAGCTCATTTCAAACCAAGCTCTGGGTATCTTTATTTTTTTTATTTCTTGATGATTTTTTTTTTTTACTTTTTCACATCTTATATGATTGTTATTTTCAATTTTTCTTACTTTATCCATGGAGGAATTCCATTAAAAAAATATATTTATATAACATATGCATTTTTGTTAATTAATGAAAGTCTTCTATATTTAATATTATTTTAGACAAATTTCATCAAGTTTTAAAGTCATTCATAGTTAGATTTTATTTGCTATAATTAGTGTGAATTTTTGAAAACTATAATATAAAAATAATAGTATATCTATATATATATATATGTGTGTGTGTGTGTGCGCTGAGATGTATAATTAGTTTATAAGTTTTTGAAAAAATTATAAAGAAACAATAACAAATAAAGTTCTTGACTTAGTTTCCTTTTTACATCATTTTTTAATCCCAATTCCAGCATGTTCTTAATTGGTGTGATAGTAACTAGCTGACAATAAGAAATTTCAAACCATATAGATCAAAGTAAGATAGTAGTGATTCTTTAGGGACTGAAATGTAGTTTACCTTTTTTAAAATCAAAGAAAAATTATTGAGAATCAAAATTATATAAAACAAAAATAGAGAGAGAAAGCCAAAAAAAAAAAAAAAAACACATCCCTCTCTCTCCTCTCTTTTTGGCCTGGCTCTCTCTCTTCTCTGGGTGATCTGGTCCATTTCTTGCAAGGTTATCACCTTTTGATTTCTGGGTTTTGATTTATTTTGCTTTGTGTTTTAATGGATTTGTTGTGTTCATATTTATTTATTTGTTTCGTTTCATTTGATAAAAGCAGGAAGAATTTTTTTATGGAGTTTTGAGCTAAGATCGGCTCAAAGGAATCGTTTCTTGTTTAATCAGGTTAGACTTCATACATAACATGCATGGATACATGTATATGGGGTATCCATGAGCATGTACATGCATATATTTGTTGCTGGTAGCTTTTTTGTTTCTTTTTTGGTTTTACAATTATGGGATTATGGGCATGTGTGATTTTATGGGTTTTGGTATGATGAAGGAAAAACATGATAAAGTTAAGATCCTTGTTAGATATTGATGATACAGTCTGTTATTTCAATGGTCAAAAGGGCTAAAAGAGTCAGCTTTTCTCTCTCTCTCGAGAGTGTGTTTAAATGAGGATATGTATGTTTTTGTGTTTCGGATGATTGAAGTTGAGGTTTCTGAGACGTTTGGATATTTTGTTGTAGTTTGGTTAATACTTTGGATGTGGTTGAAGATTTGTAGGAAAAGTTTGAAAGTAGGGTCTTTATTTCCTCTCGTCACTTGTATGCATGTGGTTTATGGCTGTTTATTAAGGTATGGTATTTTTGAAAATCTTTTTCAGTTGCTTGAGAATTGACTTGTGTTGCAATCTCAGCTGGTTTCCCATTTATGTGCATACTGGTATATGAAATTTTCATTGAATGATGTTTGATGTAGGTTCAAACACGAAAGAATTGTTAGAATCTATCTTGAGGAGGATATTATCAGCCATTAGTTTATGAATTTTGTATTTCTTGTATGCATTTGGTATCTGTTGTCAAGGAAGCTAAAGGCAGACTGAGAATTAAATATTCAAATTATGGAACATTGCCACAATCTTTGCTTCTTTCAAAAGGAAGTGTTGTGTTTTCTTTGTTCTTTTTTTTTCTTAAAACATTTTGGCATTATGCTATGAAACCCTCGTATTTGGGTAACGTGGCTGGATTAGATTGCTTAAAAGTTTAAAGCAGAGATAATAATCAATATCAGATATGTAAATAATTTCACTTTGCTCACTAGACTAACAACAAAGATATGTAAACTAGTTTGAATTGTTTAGTTTCATTTTGGTATTCTGGTTAAATATCTTTATGTTGGAAGTTTTGTTGTTTTTGTTGGAGAAATAGTCTTGCGTGAGAGTAATAGATGGCTTTTATTGTTAGATGGGCTTTGGCCACTGGTCTTAATCATTGTGTGACCATGCTTCAGTTTGAAAACTAGTTTCAGAGAAGGATTTATCTTGGGTAGATCATTTTGGAAAAGGAATGGCCATTTTAGAATTTTATGCTCCTTCTAGTATGGTATCAGAAATAATGTTTTGGTAGGGAAGGGTATAATACTTTTGGCAGGGAACATAGTTGTATGTCTAACATTTCTTTTGCATGTTTCCAGCACCTGAATATGCATATTTATCTTCTGATTATATTAAAGTGATTTTTTTTTACATTTATCTTCTGCTTATATTGATCATCTAGTTGTGGTGCAGGAAAGGTGAAGGATGGACCATGACGAGACAGGATGCCAAGCTCCTCCAGAAGGTCCTATTTTGTGTACAAACAATTGTGGCTTCTTTGGAAGTGCAGCTACTATGAACATGTGTTCAAAGTGCCACAAGGATATGCTGCTAAAACAGGAACAGGCTAATCTCGCTGCGTCATCTATTGGAAGTATTGTGAATGGATCATCAAGCAGCAATGTTTTTGAACCTGTTATTGCTGACATCATTGATGTCCAAAACAATGCAGTGGAGCCTAAGACCATCACTGTGCAGCCATCCTGTGCTTCTGGCTTGGGGGAGAGAGTTGAGGCAAAGACGAAGGAGGGTCCAAACCGGTGCACCTCTTGCAATAAAAGAGTTGGCTTAACAGGGTTCAAGTGTCGATGCGGTAGCCTCTTTTGTGCATCTCATCGCTACTCAGATAAACATGACTGCCCATTTGATTATCGTTCTGCTGCCCGTGAAGCAATAGCAAAAGCCAACCCTGTTGTCAAGGCAGAGAAGCTTGATAAAATCTAAGTATCTGACGGAATGAGATTTCATGTTCTGAAATATGATGCACATTTTCATCTTTGGGGCTTCTGAGTTGGCCAAGTATCGAATCAGGTGCCCTCTTTTAATTGTCATCTTTGGGGAGAAGCAGGACAGTTTAGGACATCTCGGCAGTATGAAGAACTCCATATCTTGTGACTGCCGAGAGTTTGTATCTTGGCCCCAATGTTTTAAGTCTTGATCTATGGTGGTTTGAAGAACTCTGTCATGGTTAAGTTTGTAGTGTGCCATCCTATTTCATATGCCATTTATCTAAACCATTTCTGGATGTCGTGGAGGCCGTCCATGGACGCTCATGTGTACCTTTGTAAATTTCAATTATGGCTTTGATGGCATTATTTGCGTCCCTGAATCCCTTTTATGGTGTGGTTGCTACTGCTATCCAATTTCAAATTTAAATCTGCTGTGGAAATTAGGCTCCTTCAAAGGCAGTATTTGAAGACTACACTTCCATCAATTTTTCCCTCTCCTCTGAAGATTGGTGACTTCACAAGGCAGTGATTTGCCAATATGAAAAGGATCATCTTTCAAGCCATAAAAGACTGGCTTATGGTGTTTACCCCGCCATTGATTTTTCCTGCACCAATGCTGTTACTCGCCTACTGGCTCAGTTTTCTCTAAGACAGGACTGATGGGTTTTTCGAATTTACAGGGTTCTTCGAGCTCCGCTTGCTAAGATTTAGTCTTTTTCGGGTCATTCATAATTCCATACCCAAAAAGTATATTCACAGAATTCTCCCTTTGAATTCAAACCCTACAAATCCACTTACCATTTAGGTTAAGGGTGTAAGCTCGCTTACCATTCAGGTTAGGTTTTCCGTTTGTTATCGTGGCAAACTGCATGGTTGGCTGCAATAATAAACACTTTAAAAGTCGAGAAAAAAAAAACCGAAAAAACCGAACCGAAAAAAAAAAACCGATTAAAATTTTGAAAAATCCGACCGGTTCGGTTCGGTATCGGTTTTAGGCTTATAAAACCGAACTGAACCGAAAAAATAACTAGAAAAAACCGAGCCAAAGCGGAAAAACCGAGCCAAAACCGGAAAAAAATGAGCCAAAACCGAAAAACCGAGCCAAACCGGAAAAAATCGAACCAAACCGGTTTTTCCCCTAAAAAAAACCGAACCGAACCGAAACCGGCCGGTTCGAACTGGTTTCGGTTTTTTTTTTTAAAAAAAATTCGATTTGGTTACTTTTTTTGATAAAAACCGAACCAAACCGGTTTTGCTCACCCCTGTTAAAAGGTATTTATTTTTGTTTTTTTGATTGTATTTTATCAAAAAAAAAAAATTTACAATAATTTTTTTTGATTATTTTGAGGTGTCGTTAAAAATTAAAAGAATATTTTGATGTATTTATAATAAAAAAAAATATTTTTAAAAAAATACAATGTACTGTGTCACCAAACACACGAAACCCTCGAGTGTAAAGCAAGCAACAAATTGAGGAATTGTTGTCAAAAAGTAACACACACTGAACAAGTAGATTTCATTTTAGCAGAGACCAACTACTCGTGTCTGATTCATGCCACGAAAAGTAACCTATTTCAGAACCACTGAAAGGGATCTGTAAGATAAGAAGCCAATTCTATGTTGTTTTTCGACCAAAGTAGGATTGCGGAACCCACCATGTAAAAGCCAAGGCAGGCGTGTAGAGCACCATCATAGAACACGACATTCAGAATTTCTTCTCTTTCGTTTTGGATTATCTTCGTTCAAGATTCAAGAATGACAGAAGAGGTCCCTACGAACAAGTAATCCAGGAGTGAGCAACAGCTTGCCTGTTTTACATTGAGTTTTGCAACTGCGTTGAGTGTGTTTCTAAAATGTATTTGTTCCAGAAATATATTAAATAGATTTTTTTTTAATTTTTTTTTAATTATTTTAATGTTTTAATATTAAAAATAAAAAAAATTCTGAAAATAATTATTTTAAAAAAGCAGAAATGTATACCACACCATCATACTTCTAAACAGGCATTTAAGTTTTTGGACATAATTGAACTGAATTAACTCTACACACGCAGACCACACAAATGGCAAATCCAATCTTATAAACACCATGGAAGAGAGAATCTATTCATCTGTTCTCAGCTTCTCAATGACGATCAAATCTCCAATGCAGCGATATTGAGCTTAATCCTAATAGCGTAACAGCATGTAAAAATAAACCTGGTACTCATTCAACAACAATCTCCTTTTTCAGCAAGTTCTTTGATGATTTACAAGGAAAAGTGGAGGGAAAGCAGCATATAACATGGGAAGTTTTGGTATTATGGATTATGAGACATCTCAGGAATAGTAGGACATTCAACCCTTCCCCTCCTTTCAATATGAGGTTATTGTTGGTGACCAAAAGATAAACAAGCTAAATGGCGATGCCAACCAACAGGTTTTCATACTGAAATGAAAGAAAAATGCACAAGCACGTGTCTCCAAACTTAATTTAACTACAAAATCTGCACATCATCCATAGAGGATTCAAGATGAACCCTTGGTATTACACAGGCACTTCAGTTATTTGCTACTCTAAGAAGGTCTTGGTATTTTCTATTCTAAAAGGCTTCATAGCCTGATGAGCCAATAATGGGAAATCGCAATCATGAGAAAGCCAGATTACATGGCAATGCCTCTAGATTCAGCTTCCAGATACTTGCACATTCTCTCCATAACCTCTCGACCCTTGGCACTATTCTGCATGAACTTCTCAGCACATTTTTGCTCAACCTTCTCTGCCATTGATGCCAGTGCTGACAGTGGCTTAATCCGTATGCTAGTCTCCTGTTGACACACTGTCCACTCATTTGGATTATCTGGGTGAGGATCGTAACGGATCTTCTCCTCCACTTCTAGGAACTTCTGGAGACTGATGTTGCGAGTGGTAAGTTGCATTGACTTAGTTCGGGCATCAACAACTGTTGATTCAACACAGTGGCAGATATCCTGACCAATGATTTTGCGGACAAACCAAGGTCCGGGAGCATGGACAGTAATGGCACGAGTCGTGTAAAGCTTCCCAGATTCAGGATCCAGCTTATGGTTTAAAGTATCAACCTCAACGATATGGGATAGAGTTCGCTTGTTCTCAGGGTCTGAAAACTTGCGCCAAGATGCAGATGTTACCCTCTCCCATGGGTGCTTGTAAACATGCTCCTGTCCGTATGCTTTCACCATGCTGTTTCAACTGGTGCTCTTCATTAAAGAATAAAAAATTGGTAAGCACATTTTCACAAAGGGAAGGATAACATTATTTTTTTCATGATTAATTCAGATCATCAATCATAAGATAACAAATTCTGGACAAAAAGATGACCACGAAGTCAAGCCCAGGCAAAAAAATTACATCGCTTCCCTGTTTAAAAGCTTCCATTCTAACCTCTTTTTGCTCACCAGGAATAAAGCATCATCTATAGCTTGTTTTCCGGGTTAATGATTAACTAGAGCATTACAAAATGCAATGAAGTAAGAACATCAGAATGACGAATGTCCATTCAACAAGAATAGTTTACACGCACCATTGCTCACAATGTTAATCATCCTCGCTTATGTAAACAAGAAATCCACCAAAAAGATCATGGTTATTTCCAGAGCAAAAATTAATGCACAATTACTGGTAACTGATTACCAATTTATCAAGAATATGGGAAAATAAGCTTTTTCTTTTTTCTTGAAACTGCATCCATCTCAAAGAAAATCCAAGAACCCATCATTCCTATGACTATGGGACAGAACAAAACAAAACAAAACCACAAGTTAATGAGATGGCCAAGGCAATAAAAACCCAAAAAAGGGCCAAGCAGAAATTCAAAACCTATCTTTCAATTACATTCTAAAACACAAATTTAAAGCACCAAATCCAATCAAAGCTGTTATTTTCCTAAAACAATTATCAATACAGCTCTAAGAAAGTCACAACCAATTAACAATCATGCCCTAAAGATCATTCCAAGAAAAAATTCACGCAAACACATGTAAGTACATCAATATATGGGAATTTGTAGATTTGATCTATCTAAAGTCAGCGCTAATTATAACAGAAAAATCAATGAAACTCAGAGATTTAAAAGACAACCCATTTCAGAGAAGATGCTAAAGAAGAGATTTTGAGGTGAAAGCACGCACCCTGAAGAGAAAACTACGATGATGGAGAGCTGTGAAGATCTCAAAGAGAGATGGAGGCTGGAAAAGGTCGTGGAATTTGACAAAATATAGTAAAGTGTAATGTGTGTGGAGTACCTTGCATCATGTGATGGTTGTACCTTTAAGACAATCTTACCCTTGCTAACAAAGTAGAAACAGATTTTCTCTTTCTATTTTTTTTAATCCAATGATAGATTTGGAAGTGGATTGGAGAAGAAGTTCGATTTTTTCTTTAAACCTAAAAAACAATTTGAAGGAGGCTGCCGAAAAAATAAAACTTTTATTTATTTATTAAAACACAGAAAATTATTATTATTATTATAAAAAAATTAGTTAATAAACTGATCAAGCTTAGAAAGTTCATCTAAGGCCTTAATTGATAAATAAAAAAAATTATTTGAAATGACCTTGTAAAAAATACAGGTTGACTTGTGGTAAAAAAATTATTAATTTATTTTTGATATTTTTATAAAATATTATTTTAATTTTTTTTTAATCCAAACCCATGAATGAATGGAGTCAACCTAAATCATTCATTCAAGAAAAAGAAAACTAATATTAGCTAAATTACTCGTTAAGTGTATATATAACCAATTTACTTTAAACTCATAAAAAAATATAAAGTCTTGTTACACAGGAGTTGATGGGAAAATATCATAGCTGTTTAACCTAAGATATACATGAAAAATAATTGTCAAGTTTAAAACTAATATTAGTGGAAAAAGAAATCAAATCATATTGGACTGCTATAAAAAAAGAAAGAAATTTGTGTCCAATAGTGTTTTTACTTTCAAATTTTAGTGAATTTTATCTTTTAAAAAAATAAAAAGTCAATATTACTAATTGACCAAGGACCACCATCTAAATTTAATTTTTATTTTTGATGTTTAATATTGTAGTTAAAACACTGCTTGTCTAAAATTTAAATATTTTTAAAATTATTTTTTAGTATTTTTAGATCATTTTAATTTGTTAATATTAAAAATAAATTTTAAAAAATAAAAAATATACTATTTTAAAATTTTTTTAAACAAAAAATATTTTATAAAACAACTATTATCACAATTAAAAAAAAAAAACTGTATCTCAGCCAGCCAGGAAAAGTCTGTGAAGGGCCTGAAGTATATATGTTCCTTCTAGCTAGGAAATTAGAGAGAGGCAACAACTAAAACTAATGATTGTTGTGCTAACTAGGTAGTTTAAATAAACACGATTAAAAATAAATTTTAGGAAAGGAAAAGGGTATGGGTAGGGTATGATGATTCTCATTTTGGACCCAAAAAAAAAAGATTTTCTCTGTGCAAGGTAAGTATAAATATCCCCAGCTTGACTAGTCATCAATTCAAGATTCAAGTTTTAATCGAGTTATAATAATTTAGGTTGATTTGATTTCTCTAAAATAATATAGTTTTGAAATTTTTTAAAAAATTTAAAATGTCTATTATTTTAAAAATATTAAAGTTAAATTAATTTCACTGATCATGTTAACTTCTACTTGTAACTGGGTTATGTCAGATTTAATAACAGCTATCCACATTGTTGGTTAAGAGATAAAGAAACCAAAAAAACCATTGAACCGGAAAAATTCATAGATATCGTTAGAAAATTTATGGATATTTAGTACAATACAAAATCTGTGTCATACTTGACCCAAAAACAATTGACATGAAAAGTATAAACCCAGTAATTAAATCACATTTTGGGTGTTAAAAATAACCTTAGGTACATTAATTTCCTCTTTCAAGAAAAATAAGCAGTTATACCAACAAATTAAGTTGAAAGAAGATTGTCAACTTATCAAAGAAAGCCCTAGCTAGGGTTTTACATTTCCTCTCGAGGGTTTTGCTTTAAAAATCAACGCCTATGGCTTAATCAAACATAAAGAAAGCATAGTCAAATATATTGGCCCCCATCATGCATGCATGCATGCATACTTCTTTAATTACTCTCCCATCTCTTTATCAAAGACATTTTTTTTTTTTCCATTTCCAATATCTGATCACTCATTCCACATTGTAAAAACACCTGGGTTGGATCCCTGAACTGATTCCCCGGACCAACCTCCATAGCCACCAGAAGGCATATCATAATCTACCTTAACAAGTGGAAGTTCCTCGGCTACTGCATTAGACCCTGTTGAATTGGTAGCCATTCCCAACCCATTTCCCAGGTAACCTCCGGTACTATAACTCCCACTAGAACCGCCATTATTCTCCATTAGAGATGATGAAGAACCCATGTTCCACAATCCATGAAGCAAAGCGGGATTGTTTTGGATGTAGCTGTTGTAATACTGGGGATTTTGGCTTGATTGGTTATTATGCAGGAAATTAGACCCTGCAGATAGCTGGTGCAAATGAAGCTGTGTTTGAAGGTAATTTTGCTGAAATGAAGAATCTTGAGTGTACTGAGAAATGTCTTGATTTTGTAGAGTAAGTAAAGGTTGAGGTTGCTCAAATGGTTTCTGCATTAGAGAGTAAGCTTGTTGTCGACTAGAGCTTGAAGTTGATCCATATGGATAACTTGATCCAAGAGCAATAATTTCTTCTCGTTTTTGAGACGATTCGATTGCTTGAGCCTCCTTTAGCCTTTTGGCTGCCCCTCCTCCAATTGGCAAACTATTGCTCTCAAGAATGCTTTTCACATCATATCGATTCATGTCAAAGTTAGTCACTGCATTAAGCCCTCTAAACTTTATTGCTGCTATGTCATAAGCTTCTGCAGCCTCCTCCTCAGTGCCTGCATAGAATTAAAATTATGCTTCGTCTCACTTCTTTATTTCATTAAAATAATTGTTTGGAAAAAAATGAGCTTCCCATAAGATGTAGAAAGCAAGAGAATGTTTTCTAATCAGTGTGCATGGAGACAAAAATGACTTACTAAAAGTTCCCAAGTAGAGATCTTTGTTTCCTGCAACTCTACCAATTCTCGCTTGCCATCTTCCATGTTGGTGATGCCTAATCAATGATATTCACACGCAAGAGAGATCAGAAATGGGGAGAGTGAAGGAAGAAGAAGGGAGAGAGAGAGAGAGAGAGAGCGATGTTAAATGTGGTACCTTGTGACTCCACGATACATGGATGCACCCCTAGAGAAGCCACTACTCTTCCTGTGATTTATCAACAAGAGAACAATTAGGGCTAGCTGTGATGGTAATGCTACTTCAAACTTGTAATCCTATGCATAAGATTTTTTTTCTCTCGAAAATGTAATCATTCTGGTGCCAATTTGCAGTAGCTATCACTTACCTTCTAATGGAGGCCACAAATTCTTGTCTCGTCATGTGCTTCATGTCCTCTAGTTCTTTCTCATAGTTGCTGATCTGCAAAAGGAAAATCAAGGAAAAAGTTGGCATGCATTCATGAAAACCATGCATCTTGTCAGTGGTTTTTTATTTTCTTGAAAAAACTTACAGGAAAATTGGTAGTGGTAGATGTTCCCCAGTACTTAAGTGCAGCAAGATCATAAGCTCTAGCAGCCTTGTCTTCTTTGTCATAGCCACCTGAGCTCGTTAAGAAGTTAACCGAGGATAGGCTTAGCTATCACGTGTAAACAAATTCTCAACAAAAACTATCATGAGAAGTGAACTTTACCCACCTAAATAGACTGCAAGAATGATGGAACCAAAGGCAGGCATGAAAATAAAGAGAGACAGTTAGTACATGTAAATTAGGACACAACTAAAATTTATAAACCCTAGCTAGAAGATCAATGAACATTGTGTACCTTGTCTTCCTTTCCTGGATTGACCTTCTCTTCTGCAACTATTATCCCATAAATGAGCTTCATACCTTCCTGTCCATCGATGCCTACATATGCACAAAAACTACCCTTTTCAAAACCCAAAAATGTAACTGATCAAGATTTAAAGAAGCGAAACAATAAAAGATGAAACCAATTCAGCACTACTAGTCGTGTCAACCTTGTTACACCACGATAGATGGATGTTCTTTGACCAAATGTATCCAAAGTCCTTCTTGGAGCAGCAGCTTCGACAGAATTAGTACTATTATCACCACTGGTTTCACATTTAGAACCCTTACCACTAGCACTGCCCATAGACAACTGCAAATTGCTAGAATTTTCTTGAAATTCATAGTTAGTACTGGCGGCTACCACAGCATTTTGGACTGGCAACAGACTATTGCTTGAAAAGAGATACTCAGAATCATTGGCTTGAATTGCATTGAAGGCTACGAGATCTGATTGATTCTCAGATTTACTTACACCAAGAAAGTCTGCAACCTTTGGCACTTCATTGTTGCCTTGAGTGTTAAGAAGACTCCACTCTAAAGGAAACAAAAAAAAAATAAAAAAAATATGTATATATAAACAGATAAAGGTGAATAGGAAATTATAAATAACTAATAATTCTCTAAGAAAAAGAAGAAGAGGAAATCATTATAAGAGTTGTACCTTGAGTTTGAAATGGGTTTTCCATATTATCATTGACTAATCCTAGAGAGAATTGATGAGGGTGAGATGCATGTAGATGGGCAGGCAAGGTAGGATGAGTAGGAGAAAGAGGAAATGAAAGCCAGTTGTTAGAATTCATGGATCCCAAAATTCTTTGAAAATTAATGATCTCAAGGGTAAACTTGCTTGCACTTCAAAAACTCAAAAACCTCCTGCATGTAACAGAACATAACACAAAGACAACTTCAAAACATAGCTTTTGAGCAAGAAAAATTAATGAAAGCACATGAGAGAAGCCATCAAATCTTTGCAGCTATATGTTTACCTATATATAAGTATCTAGGGTTTGCAACACTGCTGTCTCTCTCACACACTCTTTCTTTCTTAAACTTTTGAAGATTGTATGTTTGGGACCATGAGAGAAGAGAAGGGAGGAGGAGAGGCTGAAAAGAAAGAACTTTGAGAAAGATACAAAGTACTTAAAATGCAAGAGTCTTTCTTTGTTTCCTCTCTCACACAAAGAAGACACACAAATCAACCAAGTTGTTCCTTGCTCCCCCCTTTTGTAATGGCCATTCTAAGCGGTAAGACTCTCAGCACCATTTTCCAACACTTCAAAACCAAGTCACACTATAATATTACAAAATCTACATAGGACACGAGTGTATCCTATGAAGCTACAACTACAACTATTTTTTTTGAAAAAATTTGTTCTAAATATTAAAATATAAATTTGATCTAGCTAGAGCTTCTCTGATCAGTAATCTTTGTATTGAAACAAACCCACAAATCCAACTGGAAAAATCCAATCAATACCTCCCTTGACTCTTTATAAAAATCTTTCACACCCCCACTTGGTTAATTTATTGGAACTCTCGTCGACCTCGTTCAATGCAATATATGACTCCCCAAAGCCCAGCATTCCCACACCATGCAAATCATCTCTCACTCTCTAAATGTCGACCACTCCACGCAAAGTTAACTCTCTCTCTCTCTCTTCTAGAAATTAATTATATATTTATAAATGTTTGGTTAATCAACATTCTACAGTTTTACATTTATGTTGTTGAAAACCCTCTCTTGAAATCATAGATTAAAAGAAAAACTATAATTTATAATTTATTTATTTATTTTTTAAACAGTAACTATAAAAATTAACATGATACCAAATGCATACTATGTGTGTGTTAATCTTTTTATACAAATGGGATGATCGAACCCATAAACCATAGAAGATCTCTCATCTTTCTCTCGCAAATGGGTTATCACCAAAAACCAAATCTGTGGATCTCCGAGTCCCTGCATGTGTAAGGCCACGCAATATTTAGGGTTAGAATCCGACATATTAAATATTAAAAGTACTAGAGAAAGGGGGAAGAGTTACCGTTTGTGCAAAATTTGGACCACTCAATAATTAATCTGGTTCAAATAAGATAATTATGATTTTTCTTGAGGGATTTTGTTTGGTTTCCCCGAGTAGAAATCTGTTGACCACCTCTAATTGATCTTTGTGCCCCGTCAAGAGGTTTAAGTTTAAAGATTAAAATAAGTTCCTATACATGTATCAGAAAATCTGTATTGTATGTGATCAACAGTAGTTGTTTAAGTGCATTGCTTCGTTAAGACATCACTAATGAAACTGATCAAAATATTTTAATGGTCTGTTGGGTAAGTTGTAAAATTATCTATAAAGTAAACTCTTTATCATTCTTTTCTTAGTATATACATTTATAATTTTTGAGCCTCGACTCGAAAGGCAACCCAATTTAATTCTCAGATTTTAATTTAAAAATTAACTCGATTCAATTTAATTTTTAATATTTTATTTATTTATAAAAGACATGAAATGATGTTGTTTTGGTAGTTATCGACCCAAACAAGACCAAGAATGTTAGAAAATAATATAAATAATATTTTGAGACCTTACCTAACAGTTTAAGCTATTAAGTTAAGATGATTTTTTGACATGGTATCAGAGTCTTGATGACCAGGTGGCATGAGTTCGAATATCACCACCTCCATTTATTTTATAAAAATCAAGCATAAAGTAGTATAACTTTGTGCAAGTTTCAAACTCAAAGGATTTTTACTTGATATAATGCATTAAAGAATAATATAAATCATATCTTTAACTTCATCTAATAACTTAAATTATCATCAAGTCTATTAATCACCATGCCAAGCTCAAGCTCGATTTTAGAAACACTACATGCATGAGACCAATATGTATGGCAAGATAGGAGGCTGTATAAACACACACACTCTTCATCCATACATTTATCTATACAAATCAATCCACATTGATATAGACATATATATTATGTATCACTTGTACTGTATTGTTAAATATCAAATTCGAGAATTGATAAGAAATAATTCTATTTTGTTTTTGAAGGTTTAAGCTGTATATCCACATGAAGTTGGGCTCACTCTGACCAGGGAAGGGTGATCAAAACTGTTTATTCATCATTTACAAGCTGAAACTTTTCAGAGTTTCAGGGTTCAAATCATAATCTAGTAGACTGTATCGCTACTTTTCTAAGAACTAAACTAATTAATTCTCAGAATCTAAAGTCTAAAACCATCCTAGTAATAATAAATAGGACAGCGTTCTACAACACCAAGCTGTAAAGATCAGAGATCAATAAAAAAAAAAAATTCCCCTGCCATTGTTGATGGCACAGTTCCCCTCAAGTTCTTAAACATAAATATACAAGACTACGTTGACTGAATTGCACCACAATAAGGGAGCAGAACCCACGTCTCTCGCTTTCTCTCTATCTTCCTTTCTTCTCTCTTCACTTTTAGTTTCTCAACTCTACAACCCTACAAAATATATAAACCAGCTGATTGCATGAACCCTAATAATTCACCCAAAAAAATCCTTTAGCCTTCTCTCCAAACACATTTAAAAAAACATAAAAGAAAAAATCTTCATTATATAAACAGAAAATAGGGATAAAAAACAAAAACAAAAAGAACATTTACTTACATTCAAAGGCTGTGTAACAAAACAAGAATCTCTTAACTCTCTCTCTCAGAGAGAGAGAGAGAGGGAGGGAGGGAGAGAGAGAGAGAGAGAGAGAAGGCACCGCCCATTTAATCAAAGAGGGCTCAGGTCGTTTCAGTTATTGCGGCCAAGTGCAGAGGAATGTGACTGACACGTGCCAGTTGTTGTCCTTTTGGACTTTTGAAAGTTGGCAGAGGCAGGAGGAGGGAGGGTCAATTATCCGGTTTGCATGCTTTGCACAAAAAAACACAAAATAGAAGCATCACTTTGACCATTCTATGACAAGATAACATAAGTTTCTACTTCTCATTCTTACTATATTGTCCTCTTGTCTAAGTTGCAAATTGGAAACTAAAGAGTTCATAATTTGAAGTTTCCAATTTGATTAACTCTTGTCTGAGTTTCTTACAATTAATTTTGATTGATTTTAAATTTTTTTTTTATGGGATGCATTAATTTGATGTTTTAATTCAACCCAAATTGCTTTAAATTTTAGAAGGCAATTCGATGCATTAATTTTTATCATAAGAGACTTGGACTCATATTTTTTGGGTGCTGATTTTGCTATTTTGGATTTTTTTTTGTTTCGAATTAATTTTTTTAGGTGAAACATAACATCTACCACACTGTCAAATAGACACAAAATTATAAGTATGGTAGCTTATGTTTTTGAGTACTTTTTATTTGAAAAAAAATATTAAATTACTATTTTTAAAGTATTTTTTGATAATTTTGATGTGTTGATATCAAAAATAAAAAATAAAAACATTTTAATGCATTTAATTTTCAAGCAAAAATTATTTTTAAAAAACACTTTAAATTACAATACCAAACACATATATAATCACTTTAGTATGATTGTTAGTTGAAATGAGATTCATATATCTGTTCAGTAGTCCGCAAGTATGAAGGGATCAAGAGAATTATATTCTTACAGGTGAGATTGAAACCATGTTTCACTTGATCAATGGATGGGTTATGTTTCACCATTAATGAGTTATTGAAAGCAAATAGAAAACAAACTTTGGAAAGTTTGTATGTAACATGAATATGTGTTGATTTTGGTAAATAAAGTAGTAGTAAAAGAAAATAAAAAATGGGGAAAGGGAATCTTGTATGACTCTTCAACCATATATTTTTTTCTTTTACAATGTACGATTTTTTCGTGGAATGTAATGTTATGGTTCTAAATAATTATATGCAAGATCATGTATATAATTGTCGACCGAAAGTCTTAAGAGTGATTCAACATTTCTTTTAAAGTTCCAATTTGCAGATCTACTTCCTAATGTTTGATGGCTGTGACAAAATCTATGCTTCAATCCGTGTGCAAGACTTACACATCCTTGATTCCAGTAAACATAAATGATGTTACATTACAAGAACGTGTGCTAGAAGAAGAAGAAGAAGAAGAAGAAAGTGAGCACTAAAAGGGTGTGTGTTTGTAAATGTAATGGTGGAATAAGGGCAATGTAGGGCAAAGAAGCTCACGAGAATCCAGAGAAAAGTTTTGAGAATTTCCAGAGAAAAGTGGGAGGAAACGCCGGGAAAGTGATCGTGTCGCCTCGAAAGAAGCACTCGGAAAGGCAAATGAATTTCTAGGAACCCTTGTTTTCTTCTTACAGGCAAAGTACAAACCCTAACAGGGTTAGGGTTTAGAGTTAGACTAGTGTTAGGGTTGTTTTGACACCACTAGTGCCAACCTTAATTATAACAGTAGTGCAAAAGACAAAAAAAGAAGAAATGAAATTCATAAATAAGTTTTAGAACATAGTACTTGACAAGAAATAATGAACTGTAAATGGTGGATGCATGCTAATTAATAAGGGGAAACATTTGGGAACATATTGAGGGATATTCATCATTAATTTGGAGCTGGATATCATTAAGAAGGAATACTCTAATTGTTTATCATCAAAGGTTACATCAAAGATTTGTTTTTAATTTCAATAAAAAAAATATTCTAACTCAACTTCAAAGATTAAGTGTCATTATTATTAAACATATTCTAGCAAATCAATTTATCTAGAATTAACACAGGTTAAATTAAAGAATAAAATAAGTAAGATTTAACTCGTTTAATATTTCAACAGATTAGCTCATAATCCTATTGAAACCTAGTTTGATTTGAAAATAAAATTAAAACAAAATTATTTTAACAAAATCATAACTCGATTTTAATAACTTTGATAATCACTATAATTTTGAATCTCTCTCCCATTTTCCAGCTAGCTCTTTTTGTTTGCCGAATTACCGAGCTAATTAACGATCATGAATTAGTATCATCGAGTGCAACAAGATCAATTACTAGGTTACTCCAAGACAGCTACCTCAGAGCAATTAAAGCAAATATGCAATAAGAATATTAATGTTTGGGGATAGTTTCCCTTTTTGCAATTTTCTAGGCTTCTCTTGTTTTAAAATGCAATCTAAACTAAGCCCTAATAAGTTGGTAATGTCAGCATCATTTACGTTCCATAAAAGCTATAACTATTTCAGTGGCCAATGCAGGAGTAGTACCCAATAACTTGTATATATATATATATACTCTCTGGACATTCTTATTTTGATCCAAAAAGAGATCAACAGTTACTTAAGTTAAGGAACGATATTTGTGCGCAGAAATATCTTCCACGTTTATTATCATTTACTCCATCATTGACTAGATTTTTTTTATTTATCAAACAGGAGAATTTCATTACTATTTGTTATAGCCATTAAAAAAATAGCTGACAAAAACAATAAACATACTATCAAAAGCTTTATAAACAAACAACTTGGTTCTATTCACAGTAAAAATCCGGCTATGATGTTTAAATGGCTTTGGAACCTTCACAAAGGAGTGGCAGGAGGTTGGTTAGAACTCATCTTACGAAAGTACCGGCCACATTTTACAAATGGCCTTCCTGTGTTTGCAGGTTCTTTATCTCCAACTTGGCGTGGCATGGTATCTACAATTTCCTTAAATCACAGCATAGCCGCTCCCATCCAATCGAATGTTGGGTTTAAGGTGGGTGATGGGAGAAACATCAGGTTTTGGTCTGATTCTTGGCTAGGCTATGCAGCCCCTCTCCAGTTCATGTTCCCTAGGCTCTACAACCTCTCTCTGCAGCAATCTTTAAGCGTTGCAGAAGTTCATAACCCAACAGATAACTCAATCAATATTTCTTGGAGAAGACCCCTTCGATCCCGAGAACTCTGCATGTGTGAAAGCTTGATAGTAGAAGTGGAACGTGGCCTAGTCTTCTCTAATGGTGAAGACAACAAGATTTGAAAACACCATAGCTCCAACAATTACACAGTCTCCTCTGGGTGCCATCTCTTTGACGGTTTAAATGTTTTAGGACATCTTCACTCCCCTGCTTTGCTTTGGAAAGGGTTTGCGCCTCCAAAAATGGATGTGTTCATATGACTTCTTTTCAATGGCAGTGTCTACACAAAGGGTTTCTTAGCTGAGAGGAGAATCATCAATTATGAGGAAGCTCTTTGTCTTTTCTGCTGCAAGGAGATTGAGACTATACATCATCTCTTCCATCTTTGTCCAAAATCATGGTCTCTTTGGGGCAAACTATTTAGTTGGTTTGGGTGTGTAGGTTGTCTGCCAAAAGAACCATATCATAACCTTCAGGAATGGTCCAACATGGTAAAAGGAAAATTCCAGCGTCAGGCAATTACCCTTCATACTGGTCAATTTGGATAGCACGCAACCACATGATCTTTGACAACAAAACTCCAGACTGGGACGTGATTTTTGACCTCACCTTTCATCGGTTGGCCTTTTGGTTGAAGTCCTTTGTTAAAAATTTCAGCTATACAGGCTCTGATCTTTATAGGAATCCTGAATGTATCATGAACTGGACTAGCTAGTCAGGTCTTTAGATTCCTTGTTTTCTTAATGTATTTTAAATTTTCCATGTAATCTTTCTTAGTAGCCCTCATCTCCTTAACGGGGGTGTATTATTTATAATATTCTCGATTACTATAAAAAAAAAAATAATGTAACCAAACTTTTTTTCAAAATGGCTCCACCCAAAATACAAATACAGAAATTTATGTGACGGACGGTTTAAATTCAGCTTTCTGCAGATGACTTTCTTCTTAGACGCCGGCTATTACCAATAAAGCAACTCAAATATCTATTTTGTACAGTAGAATGAAAGACTTCAGATTATTTGTTATTGTATTGCTCTAGTACCTAGTAATTATGAGCACAATTCTTATAATAATATGGAGTATTCTGGTACTTCTCTTAGACTCTTGATTTATCAGTGATTTTTTTTAGTGAAAGATAGATTTTAGTCTCGTGCTTGGAAACTCTTTTCCTTTGGCATAGCATGAAGTATTTGGATCATAAAAAAATGATCTAATTTTCAACAAGATGTAACCGGATTGAGATTTTTTTTTTTTTTTAAATCTTGCATAGACCACCAGTTTGACTAAAATATAGTGAACCTAATTTTAACTACATTGATAATGATCTTATTTGTAGTGCAGACGGTATTCAAATATGTACAAATACGCATCACTAATTTGGTTGTTCTTTACTATTATCTCATTTGTAAAGCAATTATTTTATTTTCCTAAAAGCAATCATTCAGCTTTGCAAGGGTCATTTTCTAAATAACTATCTTTTGATTAATACACTTGATTATTATATATATAAAAAATTAATAGTTGAGGAAGATAGAGTTTGATCCATTGATTGTGGTAGAGTTTGATCCATTGATTGTGGCTTGCTGGGGAAAAAAAAAATAACTCCAAAATTTTCAGTTGAATAAAACCAGCTTACATAGACCAGTACTGGTGCAAGTTTCAATGTCCACATTAACAATTAGAATCACCTTCTCGATCATCCAAACAACAAGATTGACGGGCATGTGGCTTGGTTGATATTTTGTGGAGGAGTATGAACAACAAATTAAAATAACCCGTACTGTTAGAGCAAGAAACATAATATAAGTCTTGAAGCAAGCAAGAAAAATATAATTTTGTCTTGATTTTCTTTCACTAGTAAGAATAAGTTAGATATTGTTTCGATAAATAGTTAAAGCCACTTTGCCTAGCCCTAGATGATCTGAGAATTTTTTCTCTTTCGATAAAGTATAGAAAATAAAAGATCAATAACCTTATGGTTAAAGAAACAAAAGGGGAAATCTAGGCATGTGCTCAGCATTGTCTTGTTTTATGCAATGTAAGATTGATAATAAAAATAAGTAATGAAGGGTTAGAATATTAATCAACGATGTTGTAAGAATCCTCCAATCTTAAAATATACCTTTAATTAAGCTGGATCATAGATTGGAAGGAGTTCAGGGAGAGGGAAAAAATCTTTTAGGTTCAATTTTGACTTTCTTCATTGATTGTTTCAATGGGATTTTGCTCACGTTAACCTCATAGTTTGGATCTTATAACAATCTTACAATATATCACAATAATATATTTTTTAAAAATATATTTTTGACAATTAACACATCAAAACAATTTAAAAACACCTAAAAAAAATTTCTAACAAAAAAAATTCAATTTTTTAAAAAAACACCATTTCTGCCACACAAAAAAATATAAATTTATGACCAATATTTTGATGGATGGTTTTGCTAGAATAAAAAATAATAAGGTTATTGTTTTAAAATAATTTACAAAACTCTCGTATTTAATATAAAAAAATACAATGCAAAAAATAAAAATATATGCATAGAATTGATTATAAGTGGTATAAAAAATAAAATAATATGTATATATCCATGTTCATTAATTAGCAAAAGAATTTATTTGGATTTGTCATTTCTAGTTTCTTTGGCAGATAGTCTCAGTTGAAAGGAATTTGCTGGGCTACTAGTCCAGGCTAAAGTTCCGAACACTCTTTCTGGGCTTATGAAGATGCAGGCTTTCAGTTAATTAGCGTATCAATTAGGGTAAAATTATGTAGTATTAAATTTTAATTGTACGAGTTAATCTAAAATGATTAAAATATAATTTTATTTTAAAAAAATTAGTTGTTTTTAAAAAAATCAATTTTAACCTATTAATTATTTTGAAACATGATCCGTGTGAGGTAAACTAGGTACTAAATTAACAGGCTATATTTAATGATTATGATTGATTGAAATACATCTAGCTAGGTTTATTGTTCATAGAAGAAGGTACGTATGCATTGATGAACGATATAATTACAATTCATTTATGGGAATGATTAAGATTAATTAAGGTAGAAAGGTAGTTTTAAACTTTTAATAAAAAATGAACTGGAAATCCTTGTAATTGATAGCAATGATAGTATACTTGAAATCGTTTGTGTCATCAATGGCAACAACAATCATTTTAATAATTAAAACACTTTAAAAAAATGTTAGAAAGATGGATACACATACAAAGGGGGGGGGGGGGGGAAAGAAGAAGCAAAAATCGCAGTGCTTTCTTTTTTCTCACTGCAGCATGAGCTACAGGTACAAAAAGTTATCTTCCATACGCTCCATTATGACCTGTGAGGTTGCAGAGGGTAGTGGATGCTAGCATCACAAAACAGATATGTTAGCTATGGCTCTGCAAAAGTTCTCAATTATGGAAAAATAACTGTAAAGGTAGATCAATTTGAGTGATTAATCTATCAAACTATTCTTGGATTTTAGAAGTATATATGAACATATATGAATGGATTTTTTCAGGATTCAATTTATTGGACGGTCCTTATAGCAACTACAATATGTATACATGGAGCATGGCCATTTTGAGCTCAAGAAAAAAGTGAAGTACAATGCTTATTAATTAGCTTGTTTCCCACTTTAACCATTATTGAAGAAAATCCAAAGAAGTTAATATAAAATAATTATGTCTTTCTATGATGGCTTACATATACTATACAATTTCTTCACTTTGATCATACAATATACAGTTGCACTTTGTTGCAGCTTTGGCTTGCCTGAGTGCATGCGTGCAAAAGCAGCTAGCTAGCTAGCAAGCTAGCACATGTTGGATTCCACCACTTATCTTGTTTTTTGAGTGCTCAATCACTTAATCATAATAATATATATGATAGTGTGAGCAATATAATTGATATTTAAAAATTTGATCAATATTTTCTTCAATCAAATTGCTTCATCGATCCTTTTGTACTTCAAATCATGGTGTGTGTGTGTGTGTTGCATTATTGATCTATTCACGAACGTGTGGCTCTTTGGGATGAGAATGTTTTTCTTTAAACTACACTCTTTAAATTGACTGATTGATTTATGCTATTCTATAGATTATCAACTTAATTAAAATTCAACAAAAACAAATTATTGGTCAAGAGAAGGTGCTTATTGTTTCCTGTATGTTTAATTACAACTATATAATTTTAACATAATTAATAGCAGTTTTTGTTGAATTGTTTATTGATTTTATAGTCTTTTCAATATACTCTCGATAATTATATATATAAAAAATTAAAAGTATTTTTTTTTTATCTTAGAGTTATTATTGGTTAGTATTTGTAAACCAAAAAAATAAAACACATGCTTAGTTGGAGGGTTAGAAATAAAGATATAAAATAAATTCATATAAAAAATAGTTTTTATGAGTTTCTATCATTTCAAAACAAAAGATATAGAAAAACTATAAATCCCTTCTATTTTTACTGTCTTAAAATAGAAACAAAATATTACATGAAAAAAATAAACTATTACTAAATTCAAGAACATTAATTTAAAATCAAGCATTTTCCTGTTAGATAAAGTTTAATATAAGATTTAGCAGGGTTATTATAACTCTTGTAGTTCGATTCCTGAAAATTAAATTCCAAAAGCTATTTAGAAATAATATATATGTGAAGCTAGCCAGAAAACATTTAATATCAATCTTGGAGTTCAATGTAAGTATCTAATTTCTTCGTGGTCAGAGGACATTTCTTTACCAGCATGAATATATGAATTTCAAGATGAACCATATAAAAGATTCAAACCATAAGATTTATATATTGTTTCCTCCCGACTCACTTTACAACATAAAATTAAGAAAGAGCTTGTTTTTTAACCATCTAGTAGGTAGTGTATTGGTAAAAACTTGGAATTAAGAGATTTGTTTCTTCTGTAATTTTAGATTCGAGTTTTATGGTTGATAATATAATAGTTATTGGAGGCTTACATGATCGTTAACTCATGACCCATAATATTAGTCGAGGTACATACAAACTGGTTCGAAAATTCACATTAATAATAATAAAAAAATTCAAATCATAAAACCAACTAAGCATTCTTCGCCATGGTGAAATCATGGCCGGCAATGGCATAATCAAAGTAAAATATACTTTTTTTCTCTTTAAAGTACTTGTGTTCCTAACTTTGACATGGGTGGAGGAATATTTTTTTTCACTTTCCTTTTGCTTTGAGCTTAGGTGGAAGCTTATATTTTCAACCACCATAATGATGATGGCAACAGAAACACAATTTATGAAACTTCAAATAAAGCATCTACGGGTTTAATTTTTTTTATTTTTTATGGTGGGCTTATTGTGTCTCCAACATACTCTAAAAAGATGGTCGAAAAGGAAATAGTGTGCAGGATATTGTGCTGCCTAAAGTTAGAATATATGGGGTCCTAGATGTGTGGATCCTTTTCCAAAGAATTACTTCTATATGGCGAAAGTCGTCAAGAGCCATCAGCCTGCTTGATCTGTCGTTGTTACCTACCTAGCTAATTGCATTTTTAACCTTAAATATATGCACAGATAATGACATGACTAGCCCCATGTTGTCCATGCCATGGCCAACAACACCACATGACAATTCTGTGGTGGGCTTTTGGTAAACAAGCAAAATAAATTACCCGTTTCAGTAAATAATCCATATTTGTTATTTGTTTCTATTTTTTTTAATAAAACAACATATAAAATATTAATTGATAAAGACAGAATGACCCAAATAAAAAATATATAAAGTGTTGATAAAATAATTTGTTGAGGGATGAACAGAGAATTGGATAGGAAAAAAAAATTGAATCAAAATTTAGAAAAATTTTATTGCAGGCCCTGCACCTGCCAGCCCCCTTAATTCCTGGAATACTACTACTATATATTTTAGTCCAGCCTTGTTATATGTATGTCCTTTCCTCTTGTTGGTACGATGGCTTGTAAAATATTGTTCAATGTTCTTTCAGATCCTATAAAGTATAAACTATATATATTGTAAAATATTGCATGTCCAATATTGTTCTATCAAATCCTAAAATTATATAGAACACTGCATCTCCCATCTAAAATGGGCAAGCTATACATATTATACACACACACATGAGGAAATATTTTGTCAAAAATTATTGAACAAGGAAGAGAGGTGAATTGACTGCTGAAGGGCCTTTTAGGCTACGAAACATGAGGATCCATCTTACCAGAAAAGATGGGTATCTGCATGATCATATATATTTTTTAATATAAGCAATTCTTGTATCTCAAATTTACTATAATTAAGACAACAATAAAAGGGTACATAAATCTTCTAAAACTAAAGAATAATTAATGTTAATTATCTCGAAATTTAAAATTACACAAGATTTCTTTCTTTAAGAGTTGATATATATTTTCTTAAATAAATTTATTTTCAAGCATTCATATATATCATCATCATCACGAGAAGTCTTATAAAGACTATTAAATTAATTTACCAAGATTATAATCTAGCTAGAAACATATTGCAATAGCTATATAGGGACAAAGAGCCATGATATTTCCCTCTCAGTTTCTATTTGTATCAAACTGTTTATAAATAGACAAGAAATATCCATAGATAGGGCTAAATCCTAGGAACAGGCAGGCTAGCTTGAAATAAAGCTAGAAGACAAACATTAATCTCCACCCTCCTCCTTTTTTCCTCTCTCTTTCGAACTTTATGTGCGTGTGCATCCTTTTCTTTTTGTCTCGCTGATTTGCAAAGATTTCAAGAAATTCTCTTCTTCAACAAACAATAATTTTAATCATAATCTCGCTTATCTTCTCAATGCTTAATCTCTATTAAACACTATTCATCACACATGCGTGTTCAAGATAACTCTGATCCTGTTGAAGATAAATCTGATCCTAAGATAAACTCAATCAAAATATGATGACTATCCCTAATATCCTGCGGCAACAACTCTGTTACAATTGTAATAATATTTTTAAGTTTTGAATAGCTAAAGTATAGGATGCAGTTATATACATTTGTGTTTAAATATATACCATGTACATACTACCTGTTAATGAAAAACAAAAGGAATATCTTTCATTCATCTACATCTCTCTCTGTACTAATCTAAGTTTGAGATTCTTCATGCCAACATTAATTCTATTATTTAATCAATTTGGATCGATATATATCCATACATCAATATCATACTTTTTCGATCCTTTATAGATTTGAGCAGATCTTACTGCCGGATGGAATTAATAAATTGTTCCTAGAAATATATGAAAAAATATTATTGATATTATTATTATATGGTTATTCTTGTACTAGAATATCATGGAATAATGCTTGATATATAACTAAAATCTATTTACTAATAAATGATGGAGGACCTTATGCTTGGTGTTTCATTAATCGTTCTTTTTGTCATTATTTTTTTTATAGTAAATACCATTTCATTTGTAGGAAAATGTTAACAAAAAGTTATTCTAAAAGAAAATATCAACAAAAAGATCAGTTATTCTTAGCATCATTACTCATATATCATCACACAATTAATCACTTGTTGTCAACAAAAGAAGAATTTCTTACAAATAAGGATTCTTGATCTCTCTTCTAATAATAGGTTTTGAAAGAGGTAAGTTTTCATATTCCAACTTATCACAATATGGATATCATATGTCATCCAAACAAATTTTCTTTTAAAAAAATAATTTGACATATCGTAGTATGGACCCATTGATGCATCAAGTCCATTGATTGTTGATACTTAGGCACTTTGACAAAGACAATGCAATCTTAGGACCACAACATTTGAAAGCATGCTTGTGAATTGTAACAATCAACACTGAAAGCATAACATGTGATTCAGAAATCTTGCCTGATCTTAGATATGAACAAAACATCTCAATTTATCTCTATATAGTGTCGAACAACTAACTCATTTATATACATAAGCTTAATTTTCCTGCGTGATGAAACAGAGCACATGCATGAACAAGCGTGAAAACGAAATGCTGGATCCATCATGAATAAATGCTAGCTCCATTGTATGCAAATATTATATACTTACAAGCTAGAACAGCAAGATATTGCACTTTGCTTGCTAGATAATATTACTTGTCATAACTTAATTATTTTCTATTTTTTTTATAATAAAGATAAATAAATAATAATAATAAAATAAAAATAGCAAGAAGATCGATATTTTGATAAAAGTAAATTGGAAGAATTTTACATGTATAAAAAATCAAATTACAATTTTGGATAGAATCGAGAGTCTAATCGTACCCCGTTTTACCTAAAAATAAAAATAAAATACAGATTCAATGTTAAATTAAATATTTTTTGGACGAATTTGTATAAAATTAAGCCTAAGAATGTAATTAGTTTTCAATAGGCAAATTTAATTTAATCATGAGTCAAATTAAATTTTAATTATATTTAAGAATTAATTTGGTTCAACTGAAAAATTTAATTAGGAATAAGAACTTAATTATACTTTAAATGAGTCAAATTAATTTTATTAGGGGCTTAATTGGTGAAAACTTAAGTTTAAGAGATCAATTTGAGCTTAATTGAGAAGATTGGAATTTTAGAAGACCGAATTTAATTTTTACCAAGTCAATTAATTCAAATCAAGGATAAAATTACAAGAAAATCAAAGTTTTTGGATCAATTAAGGGTTAAATTGAAGAAATTCATAGCCAAAGATTATTTTGAAAAAGACGTCGAACTATGAGGATCCAATTGGCTGAAATCAGAGGTGAAATTGAAGGGATTTGAACCAATTAGAGGTTAAATTGAAAACAATCTGAAACCAATGACCAAAATAAATAAAAATGCTAAAAGCCAAGGCTGAAATTAAAGTTTGTTAAGGGAAAAATTGAATAAAAATTAAAAATTTGAAGCCAATCAAGGATCTAATTAAAAGAAATAAGGAATCGAAGGACTAAAATAAACTTTGCCAAAACACCATCGTTTTAAGGTTGATTGTTCATCATCATCATCATCTTCTTCTTCTTCTTCTTCTTAAGATTTTAGCTAGAAAATTTATACCCGTAAATCTTTCTTGATCCGATGTTTTTTGATAAAAATATACTGATAAAAACTTTGGTTCATCAATATATATATATTCTCTATAAAATATAATTAATAATTTTTTATTGGTAATGCCATTAAGGGTTTGATCTAGCAGCAACACCTAACATGAAACCAGGCCATCAATTAAGATAATTTGGCTTCAATGATGTAGCTAAATGGGATTTAATTTGAAACTAATCCCCACTTTAAATAATCACTTCTAAGTAACAGCCTTTTCCCACTTTATATTCCATTATTTATGATCAATTAAGTAGTAGATTTGCAAATCAACATTTATATTTTAATTTTATTTGCTAAAAGTGGTTATAATTATGTCCGCCAACATCCAGGTATTAGATTCAGATTGTTTTTCTTTTATGCTCAAGTTCAAAGAATAATTTTTTTACCACAAAGGTGATGATAGCAAAGTCTAGCTAGCCTTGTAGTTCTTAATTAATTTTTTTTTAATATATGGGGCTCCACTATATTTAATTTCTTTAAACCATAATTACTTGTTAATTAGTACTCTATATGCCCTATATATATGCATGATCACTTTTCTAGCCATCATCACCATTTTTGGTTAGGGTTAGGTCCATCACCGTCTGTTTTAAAAACAATTGGGGTAAAAAAGTTACCATGTTGAAGATCAATAAGCAAGTTAGAATCAATTACCTTCTTAATTCTTATGATTTATTGTTATAAACTTAATCCCAAATCATTTTAGAAGTTGGAATTAATGTCCAAATTTAAAATCCTTTCCACTCCCAAATACAAATAAATAAATGATAAAATAAAATAAACTCAATTCAATAACGAAGATTTAATTAATTCTAAGCTGATTGCAACTTCAAATTAATGAATTATTTTAACATGTTTGGAAGCTGCAATATTGGTCATGCCTCCAATATTTGAGCTATCAATTATTTCCTATAATACATAATTAATTAATTGATGACGGGATCCTAAACAATCCTCGAGACAAACCCTAATCTTGATTGAATATAGTGCAACACTATCCTGATTTTCTGCAATCTATTAAGAGAATAATTTGTTGTTAGCTTGTACAAAAGTCAATAAATAATTTAATATACTCCAGCTAGCTCACATGCTTGCATTAACTTATACACCAATCATATTTAAAAAAAATTAAAAATCTTAATTAAATTAAGAAGTTATATCTAGCTAGCTTGAATAAAGGAATGACAAGCTGACAACATTCCATCAACAACCCTGATTAACTTCATACCTAAGTTGCACGATCACATTCTTCCCTTAGATTATGGAAGCCACCATGTGAAAAACCTTGAAAAGAAAACCTTTTCTTCTCTCTCTCTCTCGTTCGTTTCCCTTGCTATATATATTTTTGCTTTTAGGAAAATAAAGACTCGAACTTTAATCAACAACTCATTACACTTAAGAACACATGCCTCCCATGAAGCATTAATGGCAATAATCCTATTGTTTAAATGATCGTTACATTTTTCTCACGATGGTACAAGCAACAAGGACACTTTTAGGACAATGTTACAACCTAACTTGGTCGGTTTACTTCCTAGCTAGCTAGTTAGCCTAGCTATTTGAGAGAAGTTGTAATATATATTGCAATAAGATTTTGATAATTGTTCCTCATGGGATATATCCCACAAATCTCTTTAATATATATGTCAAATAAAAACAATTACATAGCAAGTTGATTAATTTTATTATTTAAAATTTTATTTTATTATTTTCGTTATCAGTAAACTTATGTTTGATGAATTTCTCAACCCAATCATTAATGACAAACTAGAATTAGTATAAAAAAACTTGAATGGATGCTAGTTTTTTAAATTAAAAATGAAACATTATAATACTTATCTCGTAAATTGCTCAATGTGCTTCTAGAATAACTTGTTCAATTGTGATTATATATGCACAAACTTGTTCCTTAAACAATCCTTCTTTATCCAAAAAAATAAAATAAAAAATAAAATACAAAGTGTACAAGCTATAATTAAGTTGTGAGATTTATGCACAAACTTGCAAGTTTCTAAATTGAATATAAAAAGAATATATGTTGGTTTGAGGGTCAATTAATCTTAATTTCTTCAAATTCATTGAATTAAGAAATTCTACCACTAAGGCAACAATTTCCATCCAAGTAAGCTCCAATTCTATTGGTCCAAAACCCTTACATGGCAAGGAGAATGCCAGCTATAAAGTAAACAATCAACAAAGATAGCACAGAGGCTGCAAAACCCAATAAATCCATACTTGTTTTGCTTTCCTAAATTAGCCTGTAGTTAATCCATTGTTTTTACACTGATCACGGAACTCATAATCTAAAATTTAATTGAGATTAAGTTTTTAATTGAATTATATAAAATATTAATTTGAGTTAATCCCATGCCGGGGTGTACAGAACAGTAAATTTACCCACATGAATCACCATCACTTCAAAGACAAAAACAAAAAACCAAAAAAGCCAAAACCCAAATATATAAAAACAAAAAAAAACTAACTATAAAACCCAAAATCCAGCTCTCCTTTCCACCCTCAAAATCCTCTCTCCCTCTCTTCTTCTCTCTCTAAATATGGAGCTCCCACCACCCTTCCCAAGACCACCACCTCCTCCACCACCACAAGACCAGCAACACCAAAAAGATTTAGACTTTGACAGCATTAGAGCCATCAAAGTCCTCGGCAAAGGAGCCATGGGAACAGTCTTCCTCGTACACCACCAAGACACAGACTCCACAGCCAAGAACCGATTTGCCCTCAAAGTAGTCGAGAAATCTACCCTCCATACCAAATTCGACGCCGAACGCCGTGCACGGTGGGAGATCCAAGTCTTGAACCAATTATCCACCCCAAAAACAACCCATCCATTTCTCCCCCACCTCATTTCCTCCACAGAAACCCAAGAATTCCTCGCTTGGGCTGTCCCCTTTTGTCCCGGTGGTGACCTCAACGTCCTCCGCCACCGCCAAAACGACCATGTTTTCTCCCCTGCTGTAATCCGCTTTTACTTAGCTGAAATCGTTTGTGCTCTTGATCACCTCCACCAAATGGGCATTGTTTACAGAGACCTAAAGCCTGAGAACATTTTGATACAACATTCTGGTCACGTTACTCTTACAGACTTTGATCTTTCTCGTACGTTAACGAGAAAAACGGTAAGAAATCTTGTCTCTAACGCCGCCGCGAGCTGCAATAATTTAATCACCGTCAGCGAAATTGAACAGAAACCTCAAAAGAAGCAGCAACAACATCATATAAGGAACTTGACGAGGTGGTGGTTTGTTAATGATGTTCAACACAAAAAGAACGGGCTAAAGAAGGCAAAATCTGCACGAGTTAGCCCGGTGAGTCGGAGAAAACAAAGCTTCAACAATGGAGAACGGTCCAACTCGTTCGTGGGCACAGAGGAATATGTCTCGCCGGAGGTTGTAAGAGGAGATGGACACGAGTTTGCTGTTGATTGGTGGGCTCTCGGAATTTTGAGCTTCGAGATGTTATATGGGACAACGCCTTTTGTGGGGAAGAACCGGAAGGAAACGTTTCGAAACGTATTGATCAAGAAGCCGGAGTTTATCGGGAAACGAAACGAGTTAACAGACTTGATTGAACGACTGTTAGAGAAGGACCCCACACAAAGGTTGGGGTATCAACGTGGAGCTTGTGAGATTAAGGAGCATGAGTTTTTTAAGGGTGTAAGGTGGGACCTATTAACGGAAGTCTTAAGACCGCCGTTTATTCCGTCGAGAGACGACGGGGAGTTAACGGAGAGGGTAACGGCAGGTGGGGTGGATATAAGGGAGTATTTTAAAGATTTAAGGGCGCCACCTCCGTCAATGCCTCCGTCACCGTCCTCGGATTATTACATGAAATTGTCAGAATTCTGACCCACACGTGTGGCAGGTGGCACGTGAAAGATTTAGCACAGTTCGTTTTCTTTTTTATGTACATAAAATAAATGGGTTAGAAAATGAAAAACACTAGTCGTAGTGAAGATGAAGATTAGTTGTTACAAGCTATAAATATATATATAGATTATTATAAAATTTTTAAGGATTATGAGTGGAAAAATTATAGGATATCTGTTTTAGTTTATTTGTTAATATTTTGAGAAACAATATTTTTATACACTTGTTTATAGTTTTTAATTATGAAGTTATATATCTGTTTAGTTGAGTATTAATATGTGAATTAATGAGAATTAATTTAGTCCAACAATATAATATTTTATTAAAAAATAAAATAGAGGAAGATAGACATAATTTCTAGGTCTTTGATTGCTATCCAAGAATTTTAAAAAAAAAAACAAAGAAATTTGGTGGCTATTTACACCTAATATTGGAGGCACTGCAAGTTGCAATAAAATGAGACATGGGGGGGGGGGGGGGGGATTGCTTTTGGACAAAATTATGGTTGTTTTTTCCCTTCTCGAAAAAGAATACAAAATCTTGCATTTCTTGCAAAGAAATTTATGGTAGCAATATAATAATTTCCTGAAATAAAGGAAAAGATCATTGCTGTTAAATTCAACATCATTTTGATTTCAAATTAAATGAAATAAAAATTAACTTGATTATATCTAGTCAATTTATGATTAAGGATGTGTTGTTTTCTAGAAAATAATTTTTGAAAAATCACTTTCTAAATTGTTTTGTATTTGTTTATCATTAAAAATGTTGATTAAAGGAAAATATTTTTCAATCAAATAAAAATTTAGCTTGATTTTTAGGAAAGTGTTTTTATTTTATTTTAGGTGTAAAACACTTTCCGAAAATTATGAAAAATTTAGAAATATTATATTATTTGGTGATTATATCAAATTTAGTTCTCAAACTTTTGATTGCTATATATATATATATATAATATTTTTTTTTCAATTTCATCCCTTGAAATTTAATTTTTATATTAACTTTGATTTTCATTTTTATAATTGTTATTTGCTTTTCTCTTATCATTTTTTTAATTAAAATTTGTTATCTATCAAATTTGATCCTAAAATAATTTATGAAATGTTAATTATTATTATTTTAATTTCTTCATCTTTTTATTTTTTTATTTTTTAGATTTGATTTCTATTATTTTTATTATTATTTATTTTATTTGAGATAATTTATAAAATTATATATTTTTTAATTTCATTCTCATTCAACTTTTTAATTTGTAAGATTTGTTCCTCATTATTTTAATAAACTAAAAAAAATAAAACACTAATAAGTTATTTTCCAGCTTATTTTCCATGACATAACCAAATACTGACAAATGTTTTCCAACTTATTTTTCATTACACTATCAAATATCAGAAAATAATTCACTTTTCAAAAGAAAACTACTTTCCAGTAAACAAACTGGATCTAAATCAACTTAATCAAAACTTGATTTGGTCTTTTAAAAAAAGCTCAAATGTTGTTTTAACTTAAAAAAAAAATGAAAATGACACATTTTTAGATTAACGGAGTTAATCCATCTAATTCATGACCCTGACTTGGCCGATTTAGAGAATGTTTGAGAGTGTGTTAGAATTTGCTTTTTCAAAATATTTTTCGTTCAGAAATATATCAAAATAATATTTTTTAAAAATAAATTATTTTTAACATCAAAACATTTAAATAATTCAAAAATTAAAAAAAAATTAAATTTTAACCGAGTGCTTTTTAAACCGCGGTCTCAAATGGAGACTTTTAATAACTTTGAACAAAAGTACTTCCATTTTTTTAATGAATATTAAAAGAAGTATTTAGAAACTAAATTATACTCAATGCTCACCTTTTATCAGTTTGATCATTTTAGCTAGTGGTTCTTGATGGCTTTAGTTCTATAATTACAGTGGTAATTAATGAGAAGGATTAATTGGTGATCGGTGGGGTCATTAATTCCTAAATTGAAATCATTTTGTTACCGAAAGATGACAATAACGCTACTGTTTGTTCCGTGAAGAGTGGTGTGAAGTGATCAATGAAATATTGTTAGAAGCTCAAGCTTAGATATTCTTTCATGTTCACGTGCAAATTAAGATCTTATATTTAATCACTAGTTATTCCACTACTTGATTCTTAATTAAAACACCATCTTTGATAAATATAGGATATATTAGCCTTCATCATGTTTATTTCATTGTATGAAAATATCGAATATGTGTTTTATTTTTTAATATGGTTTTAAAAAAATATTTTTCAATTAAAAATACATTAAAATATTTTTTTAAAAAAATTATTTTATTTCTAACATTAATACATCAAAATTATTAAAAAATCTCTAAAAAAAAATTATTAATTTGATATATTTTTAAGTGAAATATAATTTTTTAAAAAAAAACAAGTTGTAAAGCAAAATAAAACACTAAAAAAAGTATGTGTGTGTGTGTATATTTGTCATACCAAAGTATAAATCTTCATTGGATTATACACACACACACGAACCCTTATGTGCTCATATGGACACCTTGTTTTTGATGAACTGGAAAAATGGATTTGATTCATATAAAAATTAACTTGAGGGAACACATGATTATAGAGATAATGAGTTTGCACAAATTTAAAAAAGACATCAATATCGAAATATCTTCTTGATAAGAGCGACCTCAACGATATGGGTGCAATTAATATTATTTGTAAGATTTGTCTGAAAAGTCAGTGGAGGCAGGCTTGGCTCACCCGTAAGATAAATTTGCCTCGAAGACGACCGGGTAGCCCAGGCAAAGTTTCATCCACGCATATTGTCTGTCCATGAAATCTATGTCAACAATATAGTAGTTGATTAAATGATAAGAATTTCGGATTAATTTTTTTTTATATAGTTTTAGGTTCGAGTCTTGTGGTTGCTAATATGATGACCACTAAAAATTTATATGGTTATTAACTTCAGGGTCCGTGGGATTAGTCGAGGTGCGCGCAAACTGACTCGGATATCCGCATTAATAAAAAAAAAAGTATGGAATCTATGTTCACTCTTTCACAAGTGATAGATATATTTACAATCTTTTTGTATATATGTTTTGTAGATATTATTTAATAGTTTAAATTTTTAGATTGAATTGATTATTTAATATAATATTAGAGTTTTGATGACTAAGCGGTCATGAGTTTGAATCTCATTATCTCTATTTATTTGATAAAAAAAATTAAACATAAAATAATGTGAATCTGTACAAGTTTCAAGTTCAAAAAACTTTTATTTGATGGGATATGATATAAAATAATATAAATTATATCTTGAGATCTCACTTTTAGCTTAAATTTTTGAGTTGAATTGATTTTTTTTAATATTTTAGACTTAGTTTCAAACCACGGTTCAAAATCAAAAACATTATTTTTGATGCTTTTTACTTAGACTGTAGTTTGAAATGAGGACAAACACGAAAATAAACGAGTTTTTAATGTGTTTGATATTGTGATATTTTTATAATTGCGGTTTAAAAAAATAGATTTAAATTTTTTTATAGATTATAGCTTTTTCTTAACTAGTGTTTTGAGAGATAATTTTCAGTAAATGCATGCAAAACCATGAGATCATCTTCAATTGGAGAGAAAGAGAGGAAAAAAACTATTTTTAATTTTACACCTCAAGAGCCAAAATAATTTTTCTATCAAAGAAAAAACATTCCTATATATTTATCAAAAAAACCAAATATTAAAATGAATTATTTAAATATTATTTCTTTCATCAATTAAACTTTTCTCAATAGCTTTTTTTCAGAAAAAAACCAAAGTACTAATATTAAATATATTAACATATAAATGTATTGTTAAAATGATTTTTTTTCATTAGAATTTACATAAAAAATTCATTTTTATACTATTTAAAAAATCATATCAATAATTTGACTCTTTTAAATTATTTTTATAATTGGAAATGCTATAATATATTTTGATTAATCAAATATATAATTAAAGTAAACACAAATTGCACCACATTACACAAAAAAAATAAACTAGCTTTATATAAGTGTACCCCTAATTAGTTAATTACGAGTTTGAATCCAAAAAAAAACAATTATTGGTAAGCTCTATCTGGTATTTCTTAATATATACCTAATAGGAACTTTCTTAACCACAGATTGCTTGTTGGTAGATGACGCTAATTATTTTCCAGATAGTTTACAAATTTCAATATAAAAAGCTAAGCATCATATGATTACCAGACAAATGTTCTTAGATTACGGGTTTTGCTGGAGGGCCATTGCTTGATTTGCCTTTAACTTTATCACACAATTCCTGACTTCTAAGGTTTGGCGTCCATGGTAATGATTACAGGCTCCCCTCAATCTTAGACTTGAAAAAGAAGAAGCTAATACATATCTCTTATAGTTATAGAAAAATGCCAAGTGTGCAAGAATTTTAATATATAAATGACTTCTTCAGTGTTCTTAGTATGGAAAAGCCCCAAGGGAGGGGAAATATGAAATTTAAAGAACAAATAGGGTGGATTAACATATTTTCTGAATAATATAGGGGTCAGCCGTGAAAGGAAAAAACACAAAAAAGTTAACGAGCTTTAGAGTACTGTATGACATCCTTTCTTGGCAAAGTTGTTCAGAGTTCAGACCTTAATATTTTTCTCTTTTTGAATAAAGATTTTATTGGTGTTTTTTTAATAAATAACAAACAAGATTAATTTGTTATTTATGTGCATGTAAGATGTATTCAACTTCTAAATAGATAATTTAGATTTAAAAATTTAATTTCTTTGTGTCCAAAATAATTAAATATACCAGTTATTGGTTAGAATATTATTATACACCACTTGTATTGCCAATTATTGTTTTTCAAACAATAAGTTATACTTTATTTGGACGGATTTAGTATAAAAATAGTGGTTTATTTATACTTTATATATTTTGAACAATGAAATTAATTTTTTCTTTTCTAAAAAAAAACATCTAATATCCTCGTGAAATATAACTATAAGGTACTTATAACATAGTTTTCTCATATACAAACATCCAAGTATACTTTGATTCTTAAAAATTATAAATAATTATGCAAAAAAAGTCCTCAAATAGACAAGAACTTTATCATCCGCTAATTACATTGTTGAGGAGACTTAATAATTTATTCTCCAATGTGAGGGTGTATTTTTCAAGATCATCTAAAAAGAAGATTTAAGAATTCATTCTCCTTCATGTTGATGAATATTCTCTTACAGTTTAAATTATTAAAAAAAGATGATTTTTTGATATATTATTATAATTTTATTAATCAAATAGTTATAAGTTCGAATTTCATTCTATTTAATAAAATTTAAGTATAAAATAAAAATCTATAAAATAATTTTTTTAATTAAAATGATTTTTTAACATTATAATCCCTATAACCCACTATTAATTCTCCAGCTGCAAAAAAACCCTCAACTCCAAACAACTACAATACGAGTCTATGATCATCCTCATGCACCAAAAACATATGTTCAATTTCAGTACTCCTGGAATCATATAGAACTCAGTAGAAACAATGACTTGGTCTATATGATAGAGCATTTTTTATTACTTGGTAGACCACTAGTAGATGGCATCAGGTGCTTAGATCACTAAAATTTGGAATTGGTTCCCCAGTAGGCACTAAAATGGTCTAAATTTATTCCATTTGTCGGAGGATTTAATGCTCAATTTGACAATTTTTTTCTAGCAAATGTGACTTTAATTAGGTCCACTTATAGTTAAACCAAATTGACCCTTTGTCATCTGCTTGTTGATCTTCCCATATTGCAATTCAATCAGCATTATTATTGGCCCTGCACGCATCAACACAACTTGATATACATGCCATGATGGATACGGAGAGAAGTTGCAGAGACGGGAGGCCCTTGCATTCCCCTTCTTGATAAACATAAGGTCACTTCAGTTTTTTTATTATTATTATTTATTGAGTGCATTAATGAGAAGATAGTCATTTAGAAGATAATTCTTGAAAAATTGAATTGTCATTTACAGAAAAATAAAAAGTTTATGTTACAACATTATCTACATATCCCAATAAATATTTGTGCCCTATGGAAATTTGGGGTGGGGTTATTCTGTTCTCATCTCTTGTAACACATTCTACCACTTCAAGAAAATTTATCAACGTTTAGGGCACGTGCAGTGTTGAGAGGATGAATATACATGGAACTTAGCATCATATTGTAAGGCTATATCGACATGCTTTTGAATTTTGAGCCATGTTCAGTCCATTGTGTCGAAACCTTGATGGATACAAGCTATGAAAGGAAATATAGATGATGTCACAGTTCTCAAGCTTCATCTAATCTAATCCAAGAAGTATATATCATGATCATCTCATGTAAACAAGAAGCATGGAGACTTTGAGAATGAGGTTGTCGATCTCTTTTCTATGTCAGCTAGCCATTTGGTTGATTTTACTTGGACGTTGTTCAACTTAGTAACTAAGTTTACCAATGAAGAATAGGATCTTAATTGCTGTGATCCCTTTACATTTTTGTAAGGTGCTTTAAAGGGAGTCAAAACCAACATTTTGTTTCGGTGAATGGGATCTCTAGGACCCTTTTGTGATATTGTAATTATATGTTTGTTTGAATGTAATTTACTTCAAGAAAATTCTCAACTTCTATAATTTCCCTTTAAAATGATTTCTAAGTCAGGTAATTAATGGGATTTCCTTTCCAAAGTTAGGACTCGCGACCTTTTATGGTCGGTTGTAAGAGCATAAATATAGATATTTGGTGCATGCATGCTGGGTCCTGCCTGGAATTTGAGTTAAATGTTAATTTCTCTACCAAACTCTTTAATGCATATGGGTTTTTTCTTTAAATCCTTCTAGTGCAGACAGGACCACTTCGAAGAGTATATCTTTGCACACCTAATATTAAACATATAGTTAAGGCAATTGTTTGTGAAAGTCTTCGGTTTATATGCTTTAGTTTAGGCATAGAAGATAGGAGAATTAAGATGATTATGAAAACAATTAATTGATTCTATCTATAACTAAATTAGATTAAGTGGACATTACGTAATCAATTAGTTGATAATATTATTTTAATGGTCTCAAGATATCTTAATCAACTTTTTTAATGACAAAAATAGACAAAGAAACTATATTAGATTGAGAGTTTATATATATGAGGCACTTCAAGTTTTTTTTTTTTTTCCATGTAATGTTTAATGAATCTTGAGTTATATAATGATATAACCCTTCATGGTTTAAATTCCATCTCCCAAATCTTAAAAACAAATTAAATGAAGCAATATATATATAAAAAACAAAGTTAATAAAAACAATTATATATTGAAATTAATTAACTTCAATATTGGAAAATTAAGTCATTATTATTATTTCCAACATAGAATATGTCAATGCAACTATCATGAACGTGGGTGAATTGATTTCATGTTGTTTGCGAACGAAACAAAGAAGAGATATATAATTCTTGGAGCAAGTGCAAAATGTAGTGAAATGAATCCCATTTTGGGTAGTGCTCAATGATATTGTAATCTCAATTTATGTTTTATTTTTTGAACTTTGATACTACAAAAAAAATAAAAAATCTTTCGTTAGTACTGGGCCTTTTGTTTTCCTATATGATGTCCAACAAGTATTACAATCGGTGACAACAAGCATATTACGTTGCCTTTTCATATTGTTGTTTAAGATTCTATCACTAGCTACCTTTTAAATTAGTTTTTTCCTAAAATTTTGATGATTAAAGTATTCTTGAATATATCAACCTTTACTTGCAGCACTAAATTCTGAT
The DNA here is from genome assembly GCA_030145905.1 of Populus davidiana. Classification (NCBI taxonomy): domain Eukaryota; kingdom Viridiplantae; phylum Streptophyta; class Magnoliopsida; order Malpighiales; family Salicaceae; genus Populus; species Populus davidiana. Next base: position 1,500,089 of record CM057789.1, on the reverse strand, counting down.
GGATAAAGAAAAATTCAATTAATTCAAACTTGAGATGATATTATTAGAGTAATTGAAATTACCACTTGACAGCCTCTAGAAAATCATCAAACGAGTCAAGATAGCTAAAATACTATGTTCATGTCTTCGGACCAAACTTGCTGACACCTTTTTTGCAAACTTCTTGGAGGTTAAAATGATTTCTACTATGGTAAATAAGTTACCTTTTTTAGAGGTAGAAAGTAGGTCTAATGGCAGATTATGCGACTTATTTTAAGGTTGAATACATCATATTTATGATGTTGAATCTTGAAACTGGCAACTTCAGCTGAATATCTTCTCTTTCAAACTCATAATTACTTGTTTTTAACTCCAGACATGCAAGATCATACGACCATTCTATGAGTAGACAATTATTTCCAGTTAAATAAGGATCCAATGGAGAAATATGTTGCGATATATCCTAACACGGAAATTGACCACCAACGGAAATGTAATTGAGTACATGAAACTATTGAACACAGTACGTATTTTTAGAATAACAGGACCCTAGTGCAAATGCAGAAAAAAACAGTACCCGAGAAGAATGGAGAACATAGTTGATTTTTGTAGATAATATTAAACTCAACTTGGTTTCGAAGAGTCAATCTAAAATCTTGTCTAGATAATTTTGAGGGGTATAATTTAATTAGTCAATCTTTTAATTTATGTTTTAGAAATTACTAATTCGAGTTTTATAAATCTCAGGATCATTGAAGACTTATATAATTATTAATTTTAGGATTCATAGAATTAATTAGTCGAAGTACGACCAAGTTAGTCCTGACATCCATACTAATAAAAAAATTATATCTAAGCTAAGTTTGATTTTAAATTAGTTTGAAGATTAATATAATTAGATTTAATTGACTTTGGTTGATCAAGTCAGATCAACTCTAATGATTTTTTTAATTCAAAACAACTATTTTTTTTTTAATTTCTTGTTCAAATAATGTTATTTTATTTTAAAAAATAAAATAATATTATTTTAGGTTTACAGATTAACTCGGTAAACTTTTGTTTCAGCTTTCAGCCGGGTCTAATAAATATAGTATATTATTAGTGGCAATCCGTTAATACAGCTCTCGATTGTATTTGTGGCCAAGATGAACACATGCTTAATTACCATGAAAATCGAGAGAGATGGAAAAATCTAACGCAATATTCACATAATAAAAAATAAAATGAGGGAAGGAAATGGTGTGAGTACAGACGTGTATATATATTGGCTAAGTCTTGGATAGAGATACAAATTTTATAGCTGGCTTTGATTTTTTTGTTGCTAATTTTTCCTTCGTTGTTTTGAGAAGCAAATCAACTTTATACAGATTTAAAAAAAACAAATTGACAGAATCAATTAAAGATTGTATTTTCTTGAGATAAATTAACTGAAAAGTGTTCTTAATGGAGCCAAGAAACTAAGGGAAGGTGAGGAAAGAAAAGGAAAAACAACAATTTTGCAACTCTATAGAACCCTTTCTTTCTATATCTATATATCTAAAAACATAGTAAAATCTTGAAATAATGTTATTTTAGATTAATTTGAGTTGATATATCTAAACTATGATATGAAATTTAAACGGGGTAATGAGACAAATTAAATTTTTTAACTTCAATTTCGTTAACACATTGAGAAAAAATAATACATATACTTTATTACCTGACAAACGTAAAAAGTTGAGGAAAACTAAATGTAGTTTATGTTAGAAAATTATATAAATAATTTTATTTTATTTTATTATATAAATATTTAAGTCAATAAATCATTCTAAAAATAATATAAATTATATTTTAAAATTTAACAGTAAGTTGAAATAGTTATTTAATAATTTCATTCATTTATATTTTGAAGTATTGAATTTTAAAAGAATACAAGTAAATGCATAACACTTTGAGCTTATCGATTCCAAGTGGGCGAGGATAACAAACATGAATTCAAAGAATTAGATTTTCAGAGTCCTCTAAACTTCTTGTCTGATCACGTAATCATTCTATAAAATATATTCTAATTACATCTGTCAAAATAAGTGCAGATCGATGGTGAACAGCCACTACGGTGCAGTTTTGATGATCAAATGCAGAAGATGCCTTGCATTGCTGGGAAATGCAGAGAGCTATGGCGGGGGGTGATGATAGCAAATGTATCGATGATTTTAGCTGTCGTTGCAGCCATGATAGGCCATTATGTGATTTTGATTATCAATAATAAAATCACATAGATCAATTGATCGGATTTTGACTCTTGAAAAAGTTGGATGTGTCCAATTTCCTCGTTTACCAAAATCACCACCTCAATTGCAGTTCTTTGATGATAAAAAAAAAATATTTTTGAATTAATTTATGATTAATTTAGTCTAGAGTAATTTTAAATACACATTTTTTTATACATATTTTAAACATGGTAAGTTTTTTTAGTTTAAATTATTGTTATTAAACTTGACCTCAGATCTTGGTAATTATTTATTTACCTGACTAATAACTTAAAATAAATTTTAAATTAAATCAAATAAAAATTAATTTGATATGAACCCCTTGATTTAATGAGTTAGCTTGATTAAAATATAGTTTAATTTTTTAATAAAATTAAAAATAATATAATTTTAGATTAATAATGACCTATTAACCCAATTCATAACCTAAAAACGGAGTTTAATGACTTTGGTTTAATCATAAATTATTCAGATATCACGCTATCATCAGGGTTTTTTTTTTTTTTAAAAAAAAAAAAAGAAACAGAAATTCTCATTAAGAAAAAGGTCTCAGATTTGAAATGGATAGCTTGCCCAGTAACAGGATATGGGCATCAAATCCAAATTGGTTGTGGGGGAAATATTGGATTTAAGCTAAAATAAAAGGATTGCCTAAAGTGCTGGCTGGTTGGGTTGGGTTGGGTTTAAGGACTCTCAGTCTTACGTGGACAATCACTGTGGCTTGTCCGAACTTGTAACTAACTACCATGTCTGGGCTATACATCTCTTTAGTTGGGCCACACATATTTCTCTAACCCATCTATAATCCAAAGGAGAAACAATTTATTTTTAACTTATATTTCTATTTTCCACTATTATTTTTTAAGATATTTTTCAATTAAAAATATATTAAAATAATATTTTAAAAATTTATTTTGAATATAAACATATTAAAATATCTAAAAACATTAAAAAATCATAATTTAAAAAAACTTATTATTTAAAAAATAACTCTCCAACTGCAAAAACAAATGGGACTTAACTAGTAAATTCATTAGATTCTTCAATATCCTCAACCAAAATAAATAGAAAAGAAAAGAAAAGAAAAGGGGTAGAAATTCTTTCTTAAGAAACTGGAGCCATGAATTCAAATTCAAGAAATTCTAATCATTATGATGAAACCTTACCTCATTATTAAGATGAGTTTATTTGTTTTTGTGTTTAAAAAATATTTATAATTTTTTTTTGTTTAAAATTATATTTTTAGATCATTTTAATTGCTGATATAAAAAATAATTTTAAAAAATTAAAAAAAAATATATATTTTAAAAAATAACCATCATTTCACTTTTAAAATAGGAGGGGTGTAAATTAGTATAAAGACAATGTAAAGGAAATGGACATATAACTACTTAGATGCTACTTTTGACATTTCTGCACTCCTGCTGCCTCGTTGCTTGACTTGAGCAACACCACAACAATTTCTCCATATCCATTGATGTTTACATCTCACCTACTGATTCCTTTCACTAACTCAAGCATCACTTTCCATCGATTTGTATGTAAGTGATGGTAGTGCCCGACATGTCAATCGGAATCACCGCTATATATATATATATATATATATATTATGTCCATCCCTATCCAGAAACACACAGCAAGAATACAGAGGCCTTGCTGCATCCGTGAGCGTGAGAGCCGCAAGGCACTAGAGACAGACTGGAAAGGAGTTTTCCTTCTTCTTCTCCTTTTCGTAGAAGGGATTTCTGCTCTCTTTACTTCATCATCTCACCTCGATAATTAATTATCAGCACTTGAATCTATAGGTCCACATGAAATTAATGTTTACTGTCTATGCAGTGACCAATAATAATTTTTTTTAAATATAAAAAATATGAAGAATATATTAAATGTTTAGGATGCAATCAAAAAATCCAAATGCTACATGCTATTGAATCCTTGTAGCAGGCCCAGTGCTAAAAGAAAAAAAATTAATACAACCCAATCCTAAATGAAAAATAATTATCATTTTTTAATTTTTTTTATAATATAAAAAAAATCTTATCAATTTTTTTTATTGTGTAAAATAAAAAATTCTAAAGAAATAAATTTCTTTTGAAAATATTTTACTGTCCAGACAAACCCAGCAGTTTTTAATAAAAAAAAAAATAGAAAAAACAACTCTCCTAACAACATTTTTTTAACTAAAAACAATACAAACAACACCTCTCAGGTGCTACGTATATTATCATTTACAGTACAAATATTTTATACTTATAATATAATTCATAATACAATAAGTTTATATCTGTATAGTGTTTTCCCACAACTTTTAAATTATAGTATAATTATGGCTGATTAACATCGAGAACCACAGATGTTACTACTTACTACCTTGTTATTTTTAATTAATACATCTGCTGAACAATTTGTTGATATATATTAATATGTATCAAGTCAGAAAAGATGGAGATATTAATAACAAAAGAGACATGTCCCTTTTATTCTGAAAGTGTAAAAGTTTATTTTAAAATAATACAGAAATAAATTTATTTTTATCTCTGTTACCGTCTCATGTTTAATTTTTTTAATATTTACTTTTTTATTTTTATGTCTTAAAATACTGAAGATAACTTCATAGTTGGCTACTTAGAGATAAGGATTCGCCAGCTAGAGGATAGAGGAAAAAAAAAGAATTTAAAATACGTTAATTGGAATTATGGGTGTATTTTATTGATGTCCAAGTACCTCGCCTCTAGGAAGCATGCCATGATTATTATTTTTAATCATAAGATGCTTGATTTAAAATAAAAAAATCTGTCCAAATTAAAACTATTAAATATCCCAAATTCTTTGGGAATGTTGAAAACAACCTTTTTCTTAAAAATTATGAAAACAACGGAAAGCAACAAATATCTATTACTTTTATTCTTATGTTTTTTGTTATAAGAGATTGTATTCACATCAAATAAAAAACAAAAACAAAAACAAAAACAATCTAAATAATAAATGAAATAGAAATAGCCAAGATTATTATTTTCTGAAATCTAGAATTCCTTTGAGAATATGATTAATCGTGCAGAATATATATATATATATATATATAAGTTAAGAGTTAAGATTGATTGATTGATTGAATGAATGAATCGTTCGTAAAAGATAAAAACTCAAGTGACAAATTCAATTTGAAACATTAAACAATCTCCACATTCAATGAATTTAGCTTTCTTTTCATCAATAATATATCATTGTATGTCCGGAGACTAAGATAAAAGGATAATTTCAAGTTTAAGCAAATTATTTCCATTCATTCATACGAGAAAATCTCAATAATTCGAACTTGAAGAAATAATGAAAACCTGAAGTGAACACAAGAAGTCAAGAAATAATGAAATATTGTAGGGGCTACCAAGTTTCTTGTCCCGCCGCCTGCTGTCTTGTTACCTGGTTGAGATGAGACGTTGTTCTGCAACTTGTCCAACTCTCCGGCGTAGGCAGTTGGCGGCAGCAACAGCCAACCATGAGAGATTTCTTTTCAGCAATGTAGACGAAGCGGGATATTTAATACAAATGCCCCACCACAGGCGAGCTTTGTGTGACAAGAAGAAGTTATTCTTACCAGTCGCAAAAACAATTATCACCACACAGTTTTTCTAGATATATTTTTTATTTCATGACAAGAATATTTTTGTTCATCTGTTACGCTAATTAAAATCACTTTTTTTTTATATATATATAATTTCAAGAGCATATTTATTTCTTGGATAGTTTTGATGTTTTACGTTTGAGTTGCGTTTGCAAAAAATATGAGAGGGAATTGCTGGGAGAAAAGCAAAGAGAGATGCTTTCAGCAATTAAAAAGCAGTTTGAATTTTGCTAAAGTGTTGAATCATAATGTGCTATCTTACTTCACATCACATGAAATTAATTATACTCTCTGTCATTTCAATCTCTTCTGCAACTTGCAAGGAGGAGTCCCTTTGGATGGATTGAACCAAAAGATTCTAGAAATAAATAGCTGGTTTATATTATCCATTGATTTCCCTTTCTTTCCTCTTCACAATTTCTATTAATCATAATATTGGGTCCTATAGAAGAAAGCTACTGCAATTATTTTTAATACTGGTCGCTTGCATTTCTAGCTACAAAAAAAAAAAAAAACACAATCATGGACAAATTTATAGAGATATATCACACTTGTTTTACTAGTTGAACACACATTTTTTTTTTTACGTAGATGTCCGGGCCAGCTTGTGTACACCACGACTAATTCCATGGCTCACTGAACATCCTGCAAACCTAGTAAACATGTAAGGCACCACGGGGATGACAAGCGTATACACTGAGACTTGAACCCAAGATGCAGAGGCAAAGGAAATCCTTTGCCACCGCTGGGTTACAAGCCTCGGTGTTAGTTGAACACACATTGATAGGCTTTGTTGTGATATTATGTGGTTTATTTGGATTATTTATATAAAAAAAATAGTTTGTGCTGATCATGATTACTATAAAATTTATAGTTTATGTTTTCATTATTTAGTTTAATGGTTTTGAGTTAGATTTTAATTTTTTTTTTATTAATACGAGTGTCCAAGTGAGCTTGCGTGCACCTCAACTAATTCTATTGGCCCTGAAATTAACGACCATGTAAACCTTCAGTGGCTCTCATATAAGCAACCACATGATTTGAACCTGAGAACAGACGGAGCAAACTGCTTAATCCCAAACTTACCACTGGAACACCTCCTAGATGGTTAGATTTTAAATTTTTACTTATACATATATTGATCTAACTAGAAGTTTATATTATGTGTTGAAATGGTCTAACTAATGCTCAAAATTAACAATTTTTGTTAGTTAGTTTATTATTTTTTTAATCACAGTAACTAAATCTTATTAATATTCTTTCTTGATTATTATAAAAAAAAGTTTGAGTTATGAAAAAATATATATAGCTGGTGTTACCTTTTCTTTCTTTCATTCTGTTTTTTCTGTTTTTTCTTTTTTTATCCTATTCAATAAACACACATCATAAAACCATCATATGAACTGGTAGAATAAATTTAGGGAATTATTATCATCTTCGACTTTATTTAAAATATAGGAATTGACATCACTTAGATTCAATGGAAAGCAGTTTGTGTGGTAGTTTTTGAACCTTGATTCCTGGTCGAACAAGTGTAAGATTCTTTTATCCAAGCAGTTAATCTGGAATAATATATATATATATATATATATATATATATATATTTTTTTTTTTTTAAAATAAAATAAATATTATTTTAAATTTTGTAAAAATTAAATTGAGTTCTTAGATTAATAAGGTTAAATCATAAATTAAATCATAAATCTTAGTTCTTACTTAGATTAATTAGATCATAAATTAACCTATTAAATTAATAAGGTTAAATTTAAATTTAAAATCAAAATTTATTTTTTAACTAAAAAAAAAAAACAAATTAGTTTAATTTTATATTAATCAATTTAATATATAGTTTATTATTATTATTATTACCACCACCTTAACTATCAGCAATCCATTATCAAGATTGTATAAATTGAATAAACTACATTAAAGATCAATTCATGCTTCTATACCTTCATTTGATATTAAAATCAAACATGCAAATATAATAATGATGGACTAAGAGATTGAAAGGACAATAAATCTTTTCTCCACCGCTAAACCAATCCCTAGGGACTCCATAACTCTTCGTGCTCTCCAATAATTGCAAGAATGTGCATGAAGCACTCTTGCACCTTTCCGGTGTAAAAAAAAACAAAGAAAAAAAAAAAAAGTGGACCTTACTGCCGAGGAAATTTTCTATCCATTCAAAAGCAATTGCATGGAAATTATCGAGTGGGCCTATGTGGGCAGTTCGGTAAATTTCTTCAAATCGTGGATTAGGTTTTTCTCCAACTCAAAACTATGATAATATATTTTTTTCGTAAATTTTTTAATGCTGATATGAATAATTTATTCTTCACCACTCGAACTTAGTTGATACAATTTGTTGATGGGTTATCTCGATATTATTTGTTGATTCAAGCCAAGTTTAAGATTTTAAATATTTTAGATAAGGTAAACTCGGATTATTAGATAAATTTATTTATAATCCAGTTAATTTTTTTTTTTTTAAAAATAAAACAACCAGTTTAAATTGTATCTGAAAATCCAATAAAAACCAGAACAAAAAAAAACCCGGGAACTGAAAATTTTTACAACTGTAATTTAAAATAATAATAATAATAATAATAATAATCAGAAACCTTTTAACGGATAAATTTTTACACTGCAAACGAATAAAAAATGAATAAATAAAAGAAAACAAAATTCTTCTGTCTCTCAACAGTTGTCAAAGAGATACTGCAGATTCCTGCTTTCCAGTCGAGCATTTTTTAGTCCTAACCAACCCTCCATAGAAACCGACATCTTATCCGTGATTCTTATCTGTCATCTTGTACTCTAAATATCTCTCTCTGTACATGTATTTTTTTTTTTTATGTACACGGAACTGAATTCTTGCCTTTCACGAGATGATATGAGAGTAGGAGGAGGGGAGGAGTGGTAATAACTTTTAGTCCCTTTTAGCATGAGTCTAGTGGACTCTTTCCTGCCTTCTTTGGCTCTGTGTGTGTGTATATATAGGGACTTCACGTGCCTTATTTTTTATTGAACCATTCAAGGCTTTTTGGCTTTTGATCCTTTCTTGGTTTTTTTTTTTTTTTTTTTTTTTCTGGTGGTTTGCCCTTTACAATTCTGGGTTCATTAGTATAGGATGAGTACTACTTGAATTTGATGGTTTTGAGCTTTGTTTAAGCTGAATTTTAGTAAAGTTTGAGGTTTTGGTTTTTGGGTTTTTATTAAAGTTCATGTTTTGATTCTTTCTAGTTGAATTTGAACTCAAAAGACTTGTTCTTTTGGTGTTCTGCTCATTGCTTAAACAGTGATTTGTACAAATAGGAAAAGAAATGAAGGGTTTGATTGTTTTGGTTGTGTTGTCCATGCTATGTGGTTTTGGTACGAGCAAGGAGTGTACAAACACTCCTACTCAGTTATCGTCGCATACATTTCGATATGCACTGCTATCATCAGAGAATGAAACTTGGAAAGAAGAAATGTTTGCACACTACCATTTGACACCAACTGATGATTCAGCTTGGGCTAATTTGTTGCCAAGAAAGATACTTAGAGAAGAAGATGAGTATAGTTGGGCAATGATGTATAGGAATTTGAAAAGTCCTCTTAAATCCTCTGGGAATTTCCTCAAGGAAGTCTCATTGCATAATGTGAGATTGGATCCAAGTTCAATTCATTGGCAGGCTCAACAAACAAATTTGGAGTACTTGTTGATGTTGGATGTGGATAGCTTGGTGTGGAGCTTTAGGAAAACTGCAGGTTTGTCTACACCAGGCACAGCTTATGGTGGTTGGGAGGCCCCGAATTGCGAGCTTCGGGGTCATTTTGTAGGTTAGTTTCTGTGGTTTTTGCTGATGATCGTGAATTTAGTGTAAATTCTGTTGTTAACACGTTTATCTTTTTCACAAAAATCTGGACATTCCAAATAAGGGCCCTTGAGACACTTTTGTGAAGTCAAATAATCGATATCACAGTTCTTGTTCTGAAAAGATCACCTTTTCAATGATTCTTCTTGACTCCCTTCTCTGTAGTTTGGCTAAAAGTAATATTTATCTAAATTTTGACTTGTTATGGTACAAGGAGTCAAGAATATATATATATATATATATACTGTTCATGGGTTTTCTTCCTTAGTTTCTTGGTAAACACCCTCTGCAAATTATTGCCACTGAAAAGCTTGTGATGGTTTAATAAGAACCATTTAAAGATGAGTTTATGATAATCCCTATGAATGTTTTTCTTCTTGATTGCAGAACTAAGGATATGCTTTTATCTCATTATTATAATTTTTGTGTAAAATTGGATTCCTTTATAATTTCATTTTATTTTCCTTTCTTGTGGTGTTTTGAAAATAGTAGTCCATATAGTTTATGACAAACAAATTTGATTTGGCTTGTTGAAGGGCACTACTTGAGTGCATCAGCACAGATGTGGGCAAGCACTCACAATGATATTCTCGAAAAGCAAATGTCTGCGGTAGTATCTGCTCTATCTTCCTGTCAGGAGAAAATGGGCAGCGGATACCTTTCTGCTTTCCCATCTGAGTTATTTGATCGGTTTGAAGCTATAAAGCCTGTCTGGGCTCCTTATTACACTATTCATAAGGTAGGTTATACTTCAAACTGGATCGTGGTATTGTTCGTTTAGAAGTTACATGGCTAACCATTTGTCCTTTGTTGTCTTTGACAGATCCTGGCAGGTCTTTTGGACCAATATACATTTGCAGATAATGCTCAAGCTTTAAAAATGGTGAAGTGGATGGTTGATTACTTTTATAATCGAGTACGTAACGTTATAACCAATTACAGTGTGGAAAGACATTATCAATCACTGAATGAGGAAACTGGTGGCATGAATGATGTCCTTTACAAGTTATTCAGCATTACTGTAAGTAAATTAATCTATGTAGTTCCCCTAGCCTCTTCCTTATTCTTCACTTTGTGAGTCCTATGGATTGTATCTTGAACTTGCTTCTTACAGCTGTAATATTGTAAATGATTTGGAGCTTCTGTTTTAGCATGCTATTTCTGAAAATATCTTTTCATTGCATTCATCATATATTCTGGTTTATTACGGCAGCTGGAATGGATATGTTTTTGAAAATCAACTCTGTTTTGTGGAAGATAGGCCTCTGGGTATCTTTAACTTGAGCCTTTGATTTTGCTTTGCTGCAGGGAGATCCAAAACATTTGGTGTTGGCTCACCTGTTTGACAAGCCTTGCTTCCTTGGTTTGCTTGCAGTACAGGTAATTTATAGACTACCTACTGCAGCTTATCAGCTTTTGGCTGGTGTTTGTTTTCTGATTTTGCAGGGTTTTCCCCTCTTTTTGCTGATAAGAATCATTCCCCTTTGAGAAAACAAACTTCTGATTTTGTAATTTTTTTAAACGAAATGATATCTTTGACATAACCATTCCATTTAAGCAAGACTGATATAAGATGAACTTTTGAAAATTTTATATTGCAAATAGAATGAATTTGGAATACAGGTTAATTTATCAAGTCCACAATTGGTGATGAAATTTTAGGATGCCTGGGTGTCGGTACGCGGGTAGAATGGTTCCTTATCTAGGACTGAAGGAGAAGATGTTGGAGGGAGGTCAGAATTTTGTTGGAAGAGAGTAATAAAGGGATAAGATTAATCTATACTTGATTGATTGATATTCTCACAGAAGCTTCTTTTCTTCCCTGTAGGCTGAAGACATATCAGGTTTCCACGCCAATACACACATCCCTATCGTTATTGGTGCACAGATGAGATATGAAGTCACTGGAGATCCACTTTATAAGGTTAATTGCTTTATATTAATCATATACTGTCTCAACAGCATTTTCAATGAAGTTTTGTATCATTTTGGTTGAGCCATAGCTGTTCATGTTAGATTAGTCATGCATGAATGATCTCTGATCTTAAAACTGCCTAAAATAGATTTGTGTCTTCCAGGATATAGGGACATTCTTCATGGATATAGTCACCTCTTCTCACAGCTATGCAACTGGAGGAACTTCTGTTAGCGAGTTCTGGTACTGATTGTCATTTTTAGTTAAATTCTGGCAGTGATTTTCGAAGTAAAATTTCTATGCATTCATATGGATGATTCCAAGTTCATAGAAATGGTTGCTAAGTTCCTTTCCTGTCATTTACCTGATTATCTGGTTGCTCGTACTCTGTCCACACTGTTCTCTTACCCTGTGTTATTTTGACACCTTTGCCTGATGTATGAGTAGGTCAGATCCAAAGCGACTGGCTAGCACATTACAGACTGAAAATGAGGAATCATGCACAACTTACAATATGCTGAAGGTATGTCTCCATTCTTATCTCTTTCTTATTGATATAGAATTTTGTGTATGTGTACCTTGATGTATAGAATTTATTTCGATCTTTTTGAAACTTATTTTGATAGTAACTTGGTTAGGGCTGTACTTCGCATCCATTCGACACTTGCCTTGTAGTTTTTTTTTTTTTTCTTTTCATTTTCATATTACATAAATTTTCCTGCTAAAACACTCTACACATTTACTGGAACCTTTAGGTCTCCCGCCACCTGTTCAGATGGACCAAAGAAATGGCTTATGCAGATTATTATGAGCGTGCTCTGACAAATGGTGTGCTAGGCATCCAAAGAGGAACAGAGCCTGGAGTGATGATTTACATGCTTCCACAACATCCTGGAAGTTCCAAAGGCAAAAGCTTTCATGGATGGGGGTCATTGTACGATACTTTTTGGTGCTGCTATGGAACAGGTGTGGAATCTGTTACCCGCCTTATCCTTTCTTACCTGCTAATACATTCACCATTTTTAATCATTTTTTACTGCTAATAAACTACATTGTTTTACTCCACACAATGCATTTGGATTTTTTTCATATGATTTTTAATCCAATGCGGATTATTCCTTCCTTGGTTGCATCTGAAGTTTTCAAATATTTTTAAACTCCACTCGAAGCATGTAGGATTCTTTTCAAATGATTTTTAATCTGATGCAGATTAATCCTCTATTCATTGTGTTTGAAGTTTTCAAATGTATTTAAACCAATGCGATCAATGTCAGTCGATGTGTGTGGATTTCTTTTCAAATGATTTTTAATCCGATGCAGATCATTCCACCATTCCTCTGCTTCTGTGCTAACAATTTGATATTATTTTTTGTTTCTGACTCTAAAGGAATTGAATCATTTTCAAAGCTGGGAGATTCCATATATTTTGAAGAGGAAGGAGAAGCCCCAGGTCTTTACATTATTCAGTATATATCAAGCTCTCTTGATTGGAAATCTGGACAGATCATGATCAATCAGAAAGTTGATCCTGTTGTTTCTTCGGATCCTTATCTTCGGGTGACTTTCACCTTTTCTCCAAACGAGGTATTTGCTACAATTGATCTATCACAGAAGCATACAGAAGTTAGTGTTGCTCTTTAAAGGAGGTCCTTGCTATCTATAAAAAAATTCAACCTGGATCCTCCTTGATTAGGAAAAGGAGAGAAAAACACTGCTAAATCTCCTGTAAACTTATTATTTTGTTCTTTACGCAAGAGCTCATAGAATCAAAAGTTTAATAAGGGCTGAGAAAAGGGTAACTGATGATCATAATGGATCTGATTTATGCAGGGGTCAAGCCAAGCATCTACCTTGAATTTGAGGATACCAGTTTGGACACATTTAGATGGTGCTACCGCAACAATAAACTCTCAGAGTTTGGCTATACCGGCTCCAGGTGTGAAGTATGCTCATGAATCATGACTGTTTATTTCTTAATCTACATGTTTCTCATATTTGATTTAATTTGTTTCGTAAGAGCTAATGGGAGAGCTCGATTGGAACCACCTTTCGATTGGCATCTTCGGAGGAAATCCTGGTGTTGCCTTTAATATTCTGCTTCTAATGCAGGTAGTTTCTTATCAGTCAATAGAAAATGGAGCAGTGGTGACAAATTAAGCCTCCAGCTTCCCATTAGTTTGAGAACAGAAGCCATACAAGGTATTTTCACTGGATTCTTGCTTGAAATGTAAAATATTTTTATAATTTGTATAATGATGATGGTCATATAACTGACAAAGTCCTCTGACAACATTCAGATGACCGGCACCAGTATGCTTCTATTCAGGCAATACTCTATGGTCCTTACCTGCTTGCTGGTCATACCAGTGGTGACTGGAACCTCAAAGCCGGGTCTGCTGATTCTCTTTCAGACTCTATAACACCAATCCCTGCCTCTTACAATGAACAACTAGTATCTTTTTCCCAAGACTCTGGAAATTCAACTTTTGTGTTAACAAATTCAAACCAGTCAATTACAATGGAAGAGCACCCGAAACCTGGCACTGACGCTTGTCTTCAAGCCACATTTAGAATTGTATTTAATGAATCTTCTTCCTCCAAAGTCCTCGGAAGTAATGATGTTATTGACAAATCAGTGATGCTTGAACCATTTGATCTTCCTGGAATGCTTTTAGTGCAGCAAGGAAAAGACAGCAGCCTTGCCGTCACAAATTCTGCTGCAGATGATGGTTCATCTATCTTCCGTGTGGTTTTGGGACTGGATGGAAAAGATGGAACTGTATCCCTGGAATCAGGAAGCCAGGAGGGTTGCTATATATACAGTGGTGTCAATTACAAGTCAGGCCAGAGCATGAAGCTTAGCTGCAAGTTAGGGTCATCAGATCCAGGATTTAATCAGGGAGCCAGCTTTGTAATGAACAAAGGACTAAGTGAATATCATCCAATCAGCTTTGTGGCAGAGGGGGACAAAAGGAATTTTCTTCTTGCACCATTACATAGTTTGAGGGATGAATTTTACACCATTTATTTTAACTTTCAAGCTTAAAATGTGTGGATAGAGCTATTGTTTCCGTGATTGGAAAATAAAGTAAAGCTCATATTTATTAACAAAAGCTGGCAGTTGTTATCAGTGCTATGCTCTCTCTTTGATAAATTCAATGCAACGCAAGTTTGGCCAAGGAAGATGTTAAAACCTATTGCATAGATCTGCTCTTCTCAAGATTTTCATTTTAACATTTAGATCAAAATTTTGGATTTGGATGAAAATTCAGATGACAGGACTGAGTATACTTGAGTTCAGGCAATCCTTTTTTCAGATGACAGGACTGAGTATGCTTCAGTTCATGCAATCCTTTATGGCCCTTGTCCCCTTGCTGGTCGTGCTACTAGTGACTGGGACATCAAAAATGTATTTTAAATTTGATTTCTTTTAGTTTTGATTTGTTTTTGTATTTTTAATTAGTGTTGTCAATAATAAATTTTTTTTTTTAAATTATTTTAATATATTTCTAAATAAAAATATTTAAAAAAACAATTTTTTCCAATTACTCATTTTTGCTACCAAATCTTCCTCGAAACCTTCAACAAGCATGGATGTTATTGGCAAATCAGTGATGCTAGAACCGTTTGACCATCCTGGCATGCTTGTAGTTTATCAAGAAACGGACAGCAACCTTAATCTTCAAGTTGCAAAACACGACCACTCTGTTTTCTGCTTGGTTGCGGGATTGGATTCAAGAACTCTGTATCCTTGGAGGCTGAAAGAAATAAAGGTTGCTTTGTGTATGGTGGGGTGAAGAAACATACAGGTGAAAGCTTGAAGCTCAAGTGCAATTTGGATAAAACAAATCAAATAGTAAGCCAGCTTTGAAATGAGAGAAGGAACGAGCAAATATCACCCAATGAGCTTTGTAGCGAAAGGGGCAAAGAAATCTTATTCTGGGACCATTACTGGGCTACAGAAAGGAAACCTACACTGTTTATTTCAACAATGAAGCTAAATCAGTAAGGGTATGCAACTGTACAGGTAAGTAATGCTTTCTGATAGGACTTTCCAAGAAGCAGGAAATACAATTAGTTAGTTTCGGCTCAATCTTTCCTGTCCCTTCCGCGTGATTTTACTTCTATTTTGACAAAATGCTTGCAGTTCGATTATGTACTAACTACGTTGCAGAGAAAAAAAACAATACATAGAAGAAACTAACATTGGTTTAAACATCAAGCATGGCCTCTATAGAACAATGGCATGCAAACCTGCTTAAGACAACTGAAAAAAATGACTGCAGGCGTTTTATGAACAGAATTGTTTGAACAAGAAATAAATTGCACAAGAAAAAAAGATGTCACAATATTACGCAGATGTCAGAGTAATTCATCTCAACTTAGTTTTTGGGATTTTCAGTTTCAGAGAAAGTGGCATTCATAGATGACAATCCAACAGTATCAGGACTGTTGAGCTGCTCAAGCTGCTTCTTACCACGGCGAAGCAAATACTCAATGTAGATGAAATTCTTGCGATCTACTTGTTTGGAGTTGCGGCGGAACTCAGCTGAAACAAAGGATTCAATCTGCCGTCGATCTTCAGGGGACTTTGAACGAGCTGCTCGTAAGAAGCCTCGGTACAGAGTAAGCACTTGCTTCTGCATTCCAGATAGTCTTGTTCTTCCTCCTGTTGATGGTCCCATTGCATATTTTCAATGCACTTCACTGATCAGATTTTGGTCTTCTAAAGCACTAATCAACAAGGAAAACAACATCAGTCGGTTATGCTCGTATTGGCATTTTATCAAACACCATATGGACATTCGGAGCAGGAAGCAAAAATACTAACGTAGTGAAGAAAAAAAAAATTGCAGAAGGAACCTTAGACCAGATCAATGAACTGGGTCCTTGTCCTTTTTACCAAGGAACTTGGAAAGCACCTGTGAACACGTATTGTAAGAGAATGATTGCCTCTCGTTTTGATCAACAGTACAGAGAATTCTTAGAGAGAGGGATGATTTCTTCACGTAATTCAATCGAGAAAGAAGTGAAAAACCATCACCGGAATTAGATGAATCTGAAACAAATTCCAAACCATTGATAATGGAGCAAGAGTGTAGGAAATGAAGAACAGATTCAGCTAGGATGCGAGAGAGAATGGTGACTTTTTGGTTATAGATTCAGCTAGAGGGGGGGGGGGGGGGGATAAGTTTTGGGCAAACCTCGAATGAGTCCCCTAACTATAAATGTATTCTCAATGTAGTCTGCAAACTATTGGTGTTTTTTAAATGGATCCCCAATGCACCGTACATTTCTGGAATAAATTATTGACAAACCTGGACAAGGGACTCGATTGAGGAACTTCAAATGCTGTGGGAGTTTAATTGAAAAAGACAATAATTTTGCCCTGAATAGGTTTATTGCAATTTAATTCTATAAGAAACCAGACTGCAAACAAAATCTGCATCATGTAAATGCATATTACTCTCTTGGACTTGAAAATCTTGAGTTTAATTAAAATTATTGACACCCAATGTCAGTCCATCTAAGATTCGTTGAAGGCAAGAATCAGACTTGCCAATAATTTAAGCCACGGGCCCAATGGACTCTATGCCTTATTATACATGAGGTTCAGGTTCTAAATTAATTGGATATAGATTTATTATATTCGAGTCACGTGAATTAATAGTCTAACAAAAATATACTTGGGGAAGAAGGAAAATATGAGAGTCAATCAATTTTATTTTTAAAATCACATCAAGTCCATGAAGCTTGAAAGTGAATGTGTGGTGTGTATTTTGTTTATGAATGTTTTTTTTTTTAATGATAAAATTACAAGAATAAAGAAGAATTTAATATTCTAATTTGCTCACGGATAAAGAATTATGAATTTACATGTAAGTTGTATTTTTTAAAATTCGATGAATAAACCAAAATTTAAAACTTCTTTAACACATCAAGTCCACGAAACAACTTACTTCAGGTAGGGTACGTTAGGGATGCTAATACCTTCCCTAACCACAACTAGTCCCTTACCCGTGAATCTCTGACAAGACCAGTACACCTAGGTTTTCTAGTAGCCTTCAATGAAATACTAGGTGGCGACTCCAACGAACCAATCAAAGCAAAACGAGGAGAGACAAAAAAGTCGCCAAGCTCGATGCCGCGCGGATTTTCCGACGTGCGACAAGTAAATTCCGGGAAAAGTGAATTCCGAGAAAGTATTTTTCAATGTTTGGTATTGTAATGGAAAATAAGTTGGAAAACACTTTCCAGTGTTTGGTTATGTCATGGAAAATGAGCTGGAAAATAACTTATTAATATTTTATATTTATCAAGTTTATTAAAATAATGAGGAACAAATCTTACAAATTAAAAGGTTGAATGAGAATGAAATTAAAAAAAAATATAATTTCATAAATTATCTAAAATAAAATAAATAATAATAAAAATAATAGAGATCAAATCTAAAAAATAAAAAATAAAAAATAAAAGATGAAGAAATTAAAATAATAATAATAATAATCAACATTTCATAAATTATTTCAAATAAAATAAGTAACAATCAAAAGAATGAGGACCAAATTTGATAGATGAAAAATTTCAATAAAAAAATCATAAGGAAAAAGCAAATAGCAATTATAAAAATAAAGACCAAAGTTAATATAAAAATAAAATTTTAAGAGATGAAATTGAAAAATAAATATTCAAAACAAAATATATATAGCAATCAAAAGTTTGAAGATCAAATTTGATATAATCAGCAAATAATGACATTTCTAAATTTTTCACAACTTTCGAAAAGTGTTTTCCGTCCAAATTTTTCAGGAAAACACTTTCCTGAAAACCAAGCCAAAATTTTCTTTTACTGGAAAGTGTTTTCCATTGACCAACTTTTCTAATGGCAAACAAACACAAGAAAGTTTGGAAAGTGATTTTCTGGAAACCACTTTCCGAAAAACAAACACAACTAAAAGGGAAAACACTTTTCTGAAAACCAAGCTAAATTTTTCTTTGACTGAAAAATGTTTTCCGTTAACTGGAAAATGATTTCCCGAAAACTACTTTCCGGAAAACAAACATGGCCAAAAATATATTTGGGGAAGATGAATGGGTCCAAGTCCAAGAAGGTTACTCTCTTTCCCTCTAGTTATGTGGATAATAAAAGAAGGAAAATATGAGAGTCAATCAATGCATCGTGAGAACTATAAAGAAAGATGAGAGGTGATTCATCAAATTAAGAGAGGATTGAAAATTATATTTGAGAGTCCTTATCCTTCTTATCGGATAAAAGATGCAACATATTAGAATGGACATAAAGAATTCCTGTTTGTTGGAGACAAGATCATATACCATTCTTAAACCCTCCTTCAAGCATGCCGAGTACTACATCATTTGAGTGTGTTTCATTACTAGTCGAGTAATTTATTTTGAATGTAAAAATATAAATATTTACATGTTAATATTTTTTTTAATATATAAAAAAATAAATTTAAGGGTTGATCCGATGGATTTGATGGTCCAAAAATAATTTGAATAATCAGTAAAAATATAATTTGATTATAAAAAATCAACACAATATTTTTTTAAAAAATATATCAAAATGACAATATATTGGATTGATTTATGTTTAACCTGTCAAATCCATAACCTTGGTTATGAGATCATGATAGCCCTATAAAAAATAAATCGAAACAAACTATGAAGTCGAGTTCCTAATCAACTCAATATTCAAGGATGAAATTAAAAAACAATTCTAAAAAACATTTTAAGCCAATGTGAATTTACTTGCCAAACTAAAAATCTAGGTTATGAAATCGTGATAACTTCATAGAAAGAAAATAAAAAATAAATTATGAAATTCAATTTGCAATCAATCCAATGTTGAAAGATAAAATTTAAAAAATAAATCATTTTTTTAAAAAAATGATCCACTTCAACATGGATTTACCCATCATACTCAACAAATAAAAATAATAGGAAGCCTAATTTCCAATAACTAAAATATTGAAATATGAAATTAAAAAAAATCAATTAAAAAAAAAACATGAATCAACTAAATTAACTCGCCAAACTAATGACTTAGGTCATAAAGCTCAAATAACCTCATAGAAAGTAAATCAAAATAAAATCATGAAGGTCAATCCTCAACAAGCTAAATATTAAAACATAAAATTAAAATTAAAAAAAAACAAGTTAACCCACTAAACTCATAATCTGAGTTATCGAGGGCAGAGGTAGAGGGTGGCTAGTAGGGGCCAAGGCAAAAATTTCTTTTGTCTCCCCCCTTGAAAAATTATAAATTTTAGCTGTACAATTAGTAAAATTTAGCTTTAGCCCCCTAATTTTGTTTTTAATTTAGCCCTCCAAATCTAATGTCCTGGCTTCATCCTTGTGGGTCATAGAAAGTAAAATAAAATAAATTATGAAATTTAATCCGAATAAAGTAAATATTAAAATATAAAATTAAAAATAAAAAAAAATAAAAAAGCAAAGCATTATTAAAATGATTAATGTTTTGCTTGTTAGGCGGTGTAGAGTAAACACATCTTTTTTTAAATATATATATATATATATATATATATATATATATATATATATATATATTTTGCTAAAAAAGAATTCTATTCCATCGGAGAAATATCATATACCATTCTTAAACACTCCATCAAGCATAGCATAGTTTGTGTAAAGATAATATATATGTATATGTTTTGAAGCAAATCTAAGCATGTAAGTTGTGATTTGGAGAAGCTACATATGTTGTAATAATTCAGATTCGTTTCCTTCCAAATATTTGTGTGATTGTTTGACAATATTTTTTGTGATATTTTGATTTCCTTTTTACATTTGTGTTGGAATTTGTTTACGCATCCGTGTATTTAGTAAACCTTGGATGATCAGTGATGTATCCAAGGACATAACTTTCTTGAAAATCAGCTTCCATTCTTCATTTTAGATACAACACAAATGTGGCGTTGCGGTAATTTTTTACTCTTTTAGGTATTTGGAAATAAAAAAATAGAGAAGACAAGAATTTTTTGTTTTTTTAACAGTGAAGTGATGGAATGAAAATCGTTACCTAATATTTTAGTCACTAGAAACCGTAATTGATTTCAGAGATTGGGTATAAGGACTGATTGCGTAAAGAAAAGATATTAACACCCCAAATATGCTCTACTTAAAGTAAGCTGCATTGTTTAATTGTCTCATATATGCTAAGGTGTTATTGTATTTCTAATTGTTGGTCCGTCTATGGTTTAAGAAAAGTTCTTCTCGGTAAGGAAATTCTTATTTTATCAGGTAAAACCTAACCGTTCTAACATTAACAAAAGAGTTTAATATTCATAATATATCTTATGTATTAGGTTGTAACCCCGGATACTAAAAGAAAATAAAATGATTTTTTCTGAAAATCTTAAAATATTGGCTTAGTTCTCGTGACTTTAATGAACTGGTTGTTAAAGCCGAAATGCATGCTAACATATATTTTTAAATTTTTATTGTATGAAAATACAATATGATTTTTTTTAGACATGATAGTAAGCATGAAAACAAGATATATATATATATATATATATATATATATATATATGAAATTTTGTTTTTACAACATTTCAGAGATAACTCAAATATTTTAATATCAGATTTGTATCCTTATGATATAAAAAATACAAATCAATATTAATTAAAATGGTATTAAAAATACATGTCAAAAATCACAAATTTTTTTGATAGGATTTATAGGATTTTTTTTAAAAAAATATACAACATATAACATTATTGGGTTTGGGCCCAAAATGAAACTGGGTTGAGATTGGCCCCAAACAAAAAACAACTTTTTTTTACAAGGCTGGACTCAACCTAGCCGAGTGGGCTGTGGGCTGATGATTTAGCCCAAAACAACCAATGGACTGGTTAATTAGTGTGCTTGTACAAGATAAACGTGTCCATGTCCAAAAAGATAACTCTTCCATCTAGTTATGTGAATAATAAAAGAACGAAAATATGAGAGTCAGTTAATGCATCTTGAGAATTACAAAGAAAAGGAAAGATGAGAGGTAATTCATCAAGTTAAAGAGGATTGAAAATTATAAATGAGAGTATTTGAGAGTCCTTATCCTTCTTAATTTTATTCTTCTTATCGAATAAAAAGATGCAACATATCATAACAACAAAGTAATAAAAGATGGACATAAAGATTTCTTGTTTGTTGGAGAAAATATCATTTGCTCGTGCTTTATTATTAGTCGGATAATTTATTTTGAACATAAAAATATAAATGTTTAGAGGTTGCTAAAGGGTTTTTTTTTTTAGCAGAAAAAAATTAAATATAGGAGCTGACTCGATGAAATTGATGGATTCAAAGATAACCTAAATAATCAGTAAAACATAGTTTCACTATAAAAAATCAAGACAATATTTTTTTCAAAAAAAATATTGAAATAACAATATATTAGATCGACATGTGTCTAACTTGCCAAATCCACAACCATTATAATGAGACTATGATAACCCTATAAAAAATAAATCAAAACAAATTATGAAGTCAAATCCTTAATTAACTCAATGTTTAAGAATGAAATTAAAAAAATATATCAAAAAAGTTCCAAGTTAACCCGGGTTTACTTGCCAAACTAAAAACTCAAGTTATGAGACTAGAATAACTTTATAGAAAAAAATTAAAATAAATTACGAGATCTAATTTTCAATCAATCCAATGTTGAAATTTAAAAAATAAATCAATTCAAAAAATGACACAATTCAACATGGATTAACCAATCTAACTCGCAATTTGAGTCATGAAACGAAGATAACCTCATAAAAAGCAAATAAAAAAAATAAAAAAACTAAATCATAATAAATAAAATATTGAAGGATGAAAAAAAAAGTCAATTAAAAAGAGGAAACAACCTGAATCAACCGGATTAACCCGCCAAACCCGTAACTTGGATCATGAGGCTCTGATAACCTCATATAAAGTAAATCCAAACAAAATCACGAAGGTTAATCCTCAACAAATTAAATGTTGAAAGATATAATTGAAATTGAAAGAAAACAGGTTAACTCATTCAACTCATGACTTGGGTCATCAAGAATAGAGATAGAGGGTGGCAGCCCCCTACAAATTCTTCCCTAATGTCTCCCCCATGAAAAATTATAAATTTTAGCCTTAAAATTAGTAAAATTAGTGAATTTTAACATTTAGCCCCTCAAAAAGGTTTTTTTTTTAATTTGCCCCCATAAACCTAATATTCCTATGGGTCATAGAAAATAAAATAAAATAAATTATGAAGCTTAATTTCTAATAAAATAAATAATAAAAGATAAAATTAAAATTAAAAAAATATACATTATTCAAATAAATAGTGAGGGTTCTGTAAAGTAAAAGTATCATATTTTTAGTATTTTGTGAACAAAGAATTCATGTCCATCACAGAAATATCATGTACCATTCTTAAACTCTCCATCAAGCATGGTGAGTGTAAAGATTATACACACAGGCATATATATATATATTGCACTCGATATTGCGGTGGCTTTAAAATTTTTTATGGAAAGAATGGATTTTTAACATTTTATTCTTCGATGGGAAACGATCTTGTTTTAAGGAGTTGCTACCTAATATTATAGTCACTTGAAACTTTAATTGGTCAACACATATTCTATGGTTCAGAACTGATTACATAAAAGAGAAGATATTATCACTCCTTAAACATCCTGCCTGAGACAGACTGCATTGCTGGCTTTTGTTTTAAATTGCTAAACGTTTATTAGTTTGTGCCATGATAATTTTCTTATAATATTCCTGACTCTAACACCAATGAATATTCAACTACGGATACTTCCAACTCTGGCGTTGGTAAATATTACGTAACTATAAAATAAAGTTAGATCAATATTTTTATTCCTAACTCTAGCATTAGTGAATAAACTAATAAAATAAATTTATTTTTACGCATGCATATATTTTATATTTTTTAGCTAAATAAAATAAAAATGCAATAAAAAAATAAATTTAAATTAATATTTTTATTTTTGATTCTAACATCAATAAATAAATCAATAAAATAAATTTATATTATTTTTATTCATGCATACACGTATTATTCTTTATACTCACCATGGGTGAAGGAGGGTTCAGAATGGCATGTGATCTTTTCTCCAATAAACACGAATTTTTTTTATGTCGATCATGTTCCGAATTATTACTTTTTTGTTTGTTTGTTGGAGAAAAGATCCTATACCATTCTTGAACCCTCCATCAAGCATGGTGAGTGTAAAGATCATTTACATATTTTACTCGTTGAGTGTATCTTTATTCAATACATGCACTACGAAATTATTTAAAAAAGAAACTAATTTAAAACTGAAAATGTCAATTTTTTCAGAGTTACAAAAGAGGGAATCATTATAAGTATAACCTTCGTCAATTTAGCAGTCATATGCCCAGGAAAAACCTAGATTCAATAGAAAATAATATAAATATAAACTAATTTGATCAAATGATTATACTTTATCTCTGCTCACAAAACATTATTTATTGGAGTTGTGTTGTGTTTTTTTTATATGATTTTTTTCAATCATTTTTTTATTTAATTTCATTATTTATTGTTAGATTTATTTTTTTATTAAGTTATCAAACACAAATTATATGAATTACAGGTTTGACAGGTTAACCTAGTTAAATCATATCATATTAACTCCGGTTAAATCATACAAATTTGCATAGTTAAATCATGTTATTTTCATATGCAGTCTTTCTTACTAACCAGAAAAACAAACTCGGAGATTTTATAGTTTCATTTTCTACATAACTTTCTTTTGCTTCTATAATTCTGAAACTTTTCTTACCTTGTGTTCTGCCTGTTTCAGTGTCTAAAAATATTTACACTCTAGTTTTAAGTTCTCTTCATATAAAGGCATTTAATTTTTGTGACCAAATATCCATGGTTGGAACCGACCCCGCTTAGTATTGTTGATTTTTACTCTAAATTGACGAAGACTTTGCAAGAAGTGATGGTGAATTGTAATTTATTTGGGGTCCAGCCGGAAGAGTCTAAATTGACGAAGACTTTGTGTAGAACAAGAAGTGATGGTGAATTGTAATTTAGAGCTATGTATGTTGTAATAATTCAGATTCATTTCGTTCCAAATATTTTTGTGATTGTTTGACAATAATTTGTGTGATATTTTCATTTCCTTTTTACATTTGCATGTGTTGGAATTTGTTTACGCATCCGTATTAATAAATGATTTGGTAATTTTGACAGGAGAGATCAATCGATGAGTCACAGGACGGGGATTGTTGGAACATCAACTGATCTGCTGATGAACAAGGGAGATCATGGTTCGGTTAACACTAACAAGTTAGCAACGTCCATGCAAGAGGAGTTCAATAAATTGCGTCCTTTCTCCGATGAGTGTTCAATCTACAGGGTTCCTAAAAGACTACTCAAGTTAAATAGACGAGCTTATACACCTCAAGTAGTCTCCATCGGCCCACTTCACCATGGAAAAAAAGAGCTACAAGAAATGGAAGAGCATAAGAAAATGTACCTTCAAGATTTTCTTAAATTCAGCGAGGTAAACCTTGAGGATTTTATCGCATGTATTGCAGAGAAGGAAACTAGATTGCGAAACTGTTATGCAGCAACCTCTGAAAAGCTTAGCAGTGAAAAATTTGCGAAACTAGATGCTTCTCGATTGCTCCTTCGTCATTTTGGTCTTACTGAGGATTTGCTTCGGAAATATTGGATGCAGAAATGATCGATGATGTATCCAGGGACATGTGCTTGCTTGAAAATCAGCTTCCATTCTTCATTCTAGAAGACTTTGATTAAGCTATCCAAAATATGGTGCCCTCTTTCCTTGAAGGAGCTTACCTTTGTATTCTTGAATCTTGACACACAGATGGTCTTCATGGGTGCCCCACGACAATTTGGAGGAAATCAAGTTCTGTGAAGCAGAGCATTTTGTTGCTTTTCTGAGAATCTGTCAGCAGCCAACAGAGCAAAAACAGCTAAAGGAAAACGAAATTGATACTCTAAGCACACCCAGTGCAATGGATCTCCATCAAGCTGGAGTCAGGTTTAAGTTGGGGTCCAGCAAGAAACTACTAGACATAAAATTCGACGCTGATAAAGGGACACTGGAAATTCCATGTTTGAAGATTGTGGATAGCACAGAAACGTTATGCCTTTGAGCAATGCCATTTCGGTTCTGGTTTTATAGGTGACTATATCACGATGATCAATGTGGACACAGAAATACTCGCAAGAAAAGGAATTTTAGAGAATTGGCTGCGTGATAGCGATGCCCTCGTAAGTCTTCTCCACAATCTTTCCAAAGAAAATATTAGTCGATAGCCGCGATTTCTATTTTTCTGATGTCGTCGACGATCTGAACAAGTATTACCGAAGTCGTAGGCACAAATGGAAGGCAGACCTGAAACAGAAGTACTTCGACAATCTCTGTTATTGCAGCTGGAATGCTCCTCGCACTTACTGTCATACAAGCAGTGTGTTCTATCATTCAAGTTGTTTAGATTCTGCCGTTTCAATCGTTCTTTTGTTTCTTTTTTTCTGTAAATAAACAGTGTGCTCTGTGATTTCCTCTTCTGAAATTGCTATGTATTTCCTTCAGTAACATATTAGAACAAACAAACAAAAAAGTAATGATTCGGAACATGATCGACAAAAGAAATTCTTGTTTATTGGAGAAAAGATCACATGCCATTCTGAACCCTCCTTCAAGCATGGTGAGTATAAAGAATCCATGTCCGTTGGAGAAAGATCCGATACCATTCTTAAACCCTCCATCAAGCACAGTGAGTGTAAAGATCATTTACATACTTTACTCGTTGAGTGGATCTTTATCCAATACATGCACTAGGAAATTATTTAAAAAAGAAACTAACTTAAAACTGAAAATGTCAATTTTTTTAGAGTTACAAAAGAGGAATCATTATAAGTATAACCTTCGTCAACTTAGCCGTCATCTGCCCAGGAAAAACCTAGATTCAATAGAAAATACTATAATTATAAACTAAATTGACGAAAGAATTATACTTTATCTCTGCTAACAAAGCATTATTTATTTTAGTGTTGTGCTCTTTTTTTCTATCAAATTTTTTATTTAATTTCATTAGTTAAATCATGTCATTTTAACTCCGGTTAAGTCATTCAAACTTGCATAGTTAAATCATGTCATTTTCATATGCACTTTTTCTTACTAACAAGAAAAACAAACTCGAAGATTTTACTGTTTCATTTTCTATAGAACTTTCATTTGCTTCTATTATTATAAACTTTTATTGGGCTGATCTCAACCCAGTTTCTTTTTAGGCCAGGTTTAGCCCATTCAAAAAAAAATTCAAAAATAATTTCAAAAAAATCTGTGATGTTTCGTAAATTGTTTTACTAAATCTTACTTAGTATAGGTTTGTATTTGTATAAAGATACAAATCTAGTATTAAAATACTCGGTTTTCATCAAAACATTGCAAAATAAAAAAAAATATGTCTTGCTTTCATGCATACAACCGAGTTTCTCAAAGATAAAATCAAAAAATCATATTGTATTTTCATATATATAAAAAGAGGGTTTTAGCATGTATTTTGACTTTAATAACCAATTTATTAAAGTCATTAGAACTAGGCCAATATTTTAAAAATAACAAAAAAAATTATTTCATTTCTTTTAATATTAAGGACTACGCACTTATATGTAAGGCGTATTCTTGATATTAAAAAAGATAGTTTTTTTTTTTTTTGACGTTAGAATGGTTAGCTTTAATATGATAAGATAGGAGAACTTTTCTTAAACCATAGACGGACTAACAACTAGAAAACACGACAAGACCTTAGATTTTATCAGACAATTAAACAATATAGCTTACCTTAGGTAGGGCGTATTTGAAATACTAATACCTTCTCTTTAAGCAACCAATCTCCGTACCTGATCTCTGAGACCAGTTAGGGTTTCTAGTAACCAAAATACTAGGTGGCGACTCTCATTCTTGCTTTCTATGGATAAAAAACAAGAATTCATTGTCTCTCCACATTTGCTAGATAGATACTATATGAGAGTGGATTTTTTTCGCCGCTTCACCGCACACGTGCGATAAAAATTATTTTTGATATAAACACATTAAAATTATTTAAAAATACATAAAAATTAATTGAAAAAAACAAATAATTTTTTTAATTTTTTTAAAAAATACTTTTGAAATTTAAAAATAAATAATTCCCTTGATGGTTGGCAGCAAATCTTTTAAGATTCTGTCATCATGCATGGACTTTGCAAGATGGTTTGGTTGTTTTTGAAATTACGAGTGCTTGAAATAGACATATATCGTTAGTAAATATATTTTAACTCTCGAGGGAAAAATATTCAAGGCTTGAATAATATAATGGAACCTACAGATTGATTAATAATTGATTTGGAAATAACCGATTTATTCGGACATTAATTGCATTCATACACTCAATTCCAGGCATTTCGGACACTTCGAAAGGGGTGACCTACCATTTTGGACGTGACACAAGGTCATGGCCTGCAACAAGTTGTCCTCATTTTAAGATGTACCTTAATATGATGAAAGAGATTGATCTAGAAGGACAGAGGATTTGGATCCATATATCACAGGTCACCATCAAACAATCAAGATAAAATTGAATGGCAGGTAAGGTAGGGCCCGTACAATTCAGGGGTGTGGTTGTACCATATTTATTGTTACGAAAATGATGCTGTAATTCGAAAATGAATAAAAATATAAAAAAATATTTATTCTACATTGAAAATCAATAATTTTTTTATAATAGTTGAGAATAATGAAATGTGTTGGGTTGTGCCTTAACCAACCTTCCTATTTATATAGAGGCAGCAAAACACTGCAGTAACTGTAATGATTACAACATCCTATATTAGAATCCTATTCTGATATATACTTGAGTAACTGTAATGATTATAACATCCTATATTAGAATCCTATTCTATAATATGCCCCCTCAAGATGAGGGTGGGGGATCAACCCGAAGCTTGAATCGAAAAGCAGTAAAGGATGCAACAGGAAGCGGTTTAGTGAAGACATTAGTAAGTTGATCCTAAGAGGGAACAAAACGAATCTGAATTTCTTTCTTGGCAACACGGTCACGAACAAAGTGATAATCCACTTCAACATGCTTAGTACAAGCATGGAAGATAGGATTTGCTAAGAGATAGGTAGCACCAAGATTATCACACCAAATGGTAGGGGCAGAGACTGAGGGAACCTGCAAATCTATTAACAAGTATTGAAGCCAAATGACTTTAGTAGTACCATCAGCAAGGGCTTTATACTCAGCCTCAGTAGAGGAGCGAGCAACAGTGCGTTGCTTGCCAGATTTCCAAGAAATCGGCGTCTGACCAAAAAAGACAAGATAGCCCCCCGTAGACTTGCGATCATCAATACTACCAGCCCAATCTCTATCTGTAAAGCCATGTAGAGCAAAAGAGGAGCCTCGAGTGATACAGAAACCATAAGATGCCGTACCTTTAAGATAGCGTAAAATACGTTTGACAATGGCCCAATGAGAATCTGTAGGAGCATGCATAAACTGACAGACTTTGTTAACAGCAAAGCATATATCTGGACGGGTGAAGGTAAGATATTGAAGAGCACCCACGATTTGACGAAATTGTGTAGGATCAGAGAATGAATGATCCGGTAATAAAATGACTTTCGAAGGGGAGACTGGAGTATCAACTGGTTTGCAGGAAGTCATACCAACTCGGGTGAGGACGTCAAGAATATATTTATGTTGACGCAGTATTAAACCCATACTGGTAGACTGAACTTTAATACCCAGAAAGTAGTGAATAACACCTAAGTCACGAAGCTTGAACTCAGAGATGAGTAACTATATAAGGTGATGGAGCATAGCAGAGTTGCTACCCGTGAGCAGAATATCATCAACATACACCAGGAGATAAAAGATATTAGTACCATCAGATAAGATAAACAAGGAGGTGTCAACCTTGGAAGCTCGGAAACCGATGGAGAGCAAAAAATCACTTAGACGAGTGTACCATGCTCTCGGTGCCTGTTTCAAACCATACAATGATTTGTGCAATCTGCACACATGAGATGAAAGAGAAGAGTCAACGAAACCTGGAGGTTGTTTCATTTAGGCCTCTTCAGTAAGAACACCACTGAGGAAGGCATTATGAAACCGCAATAGAGAAAACCAATCGGACAGTGGCTTGCTTAATAACTGGACTGAAGGTTTCAGAATAATCAATACCTTCCTGCTGGGTAAAACCTCTAGCAACAAGGCGCGTTTTATAGCGCTCAATACTACCATCAACATGACATTTGATCCGATATACCCATCTACTGCCAACAACGTTCATCGAAGGATGAAATGGAACCAAAGACCAAGTGCGATTTTCGCGTAAAGCGGCGATCTCATCACACATAGCATTATGCCAAATTGCATACCGATCAGCATCAGAGAATGCAAAAGGCTCAGAAAAGGGAGAATATAGTACCCGTGTGGAGGTAGAAGTAGCGGCAGCGGAAGCAACCAGATTAGCTGTCTTCAGCTGCCGCGGTCTAAGAGTCATAGGATGTCTGCTGTGTGCTGGTGGAGATGCAAGGGAAGACGGTTGTAGCGAGGAGACCTGTGGCAGTTGATAAGAAGAAAAATCAACCATAAGTTGCAGACCAGTGGGAGAGGATGATAAAGAAGCAGCCTCAAGCACAGGACTGTCAGCAGAGGAGAGGCTGGAGGTAGAGACTAAAGCTGCAGGAGTGCTGGCCAGGGAGGGCGAAGCAGAGGAGGGACTAGAAAGTGCCCCAAGACCATGAGGAGAGGAGACCAATTGACGATCTGAACTTGCATCATAAGGGTTAGATAAACAAGCATGGGATGATGGCCAAGGGATGGGTGGAGGCTGTGGTCGGGTGGCTGTTTGGAGTGGCAAAGCGGAGTGTTGTGGGCTGTTTGGGTGGCTAGTGAAAGTGGGTGGCGGTGGGTGGTTTAGCAAATTTAGGAGGGTGATAGTAGCGGGTGGGGTGGGGGTTGTGGTGGAGACCTTTGCAATCTGTTCATAATTATTAAATGGAAACACATGTTCATGGAAGCGGACATGACAGGAAATATAAATACGGTGAGATGCAATGTCAAGACATCGATAACCAAGATGCGAGGAACTATATCCAAAAAACATACATGGAGAGGAACGAAAATCCAATTTATGATTATTATATGGACACAGAAAAGGAAAACAAAGACACCCAAAGGTACGCAAAAAATGATAATCAGGAGACCGTTGAAATAAACAATCAAAGGGAGAGCGATGGGCAAGAATAGGAGTAGGCATGCGATTTATAAGATAAACAGAGGTTTCAAAAGCATAATTCCAGAATCGAAAAGGTGCTTTACATTGCCCTAAAAGAGTAAGACCTGTTTCCACAATATGCTTATGACGACGCTCTACGGTTCCATTTTGTTCATGAGTGTGGGGACAAATCAGACGATGATGAATACCAATGGTCTGAAAAAATATGGATAGTTTTCGGTATTCACGGCCCCAATCAGTTTGAACAGATTTTATTTTTAATGAAAATTGACGTTCGACAAGAGTCTGAAATTGATGAAAAACAGAGTAAACATCAGACTAGACAACGAGAGGATAATACCATACATATTTAGTATAAGCATTAACAAAGATAACAAAATAATGATAGCCATCTGAAGAAAAAAGAGGAGCAGGGCCCCATACATCACTAAAAATTAATTCAAGTGGAGCAGAAGTTTTGTGATCCGTAGGTCCTAAAGACAAACACGATGATTTTCCTAAGGGATAACTTTGACATTGAAAATTAAGACGTTTGTTGTTACAAATGATCTTATTTTTCAAGATTAACAATTGAAAAATACATGAAGTAGGATGACCTAGTCAACGATGCCATAAATCGGCAGAGCAGAAGTGCAGGGAGACCAATAGGCTTGAGGAACTGACGTGACAGAAGACTTGGTCAGGGCATAGAGACCATCTTTACTATGACCTGAGAGAAGGACTTCATGGGTGTTGAAATCCTTGACATAAAACACACGAGGGTGAAATTCAAAATAAACATTATTCAAGACAAAATTTCTGAACAGAGAGCAGAGGTTTTGTGATTGCAGGAACATGAAGAACATTAGATAAGGTGAAAGAACGATGTGGTGTATTATAGAATAGGATTCTAATATAGGATGTTGTAATCATTACAGTTACTCATGTATCTATCAAAATAGGATTCTAATATAGGATGTTGTAATCATTACAGTTACTGCAGTGTTCTGCTGTCTCTATATAAATAGAAAGGTTGGCTAAGGCACAACCCAACATATTCCATTATTCTCAACTTGGTATCAAAGCCACAAAACCCTAAAATAAATTAAACTTAATTTTCTCCCAGCCTCCCTTCTTCAATGGAACAGCCGCCACATACATCTATAAATTCTGCAGCACCAGCAGTCCAACTTTCTTCTTCTCTGATAGTGCAGCCCTCTTCTCTTGCAGCGCCTCCTCTGCTTTCCTCTGCTGCATCACTGCCTGGATTCTCCTCTGCCATGGCTAGTGAACACCTCCTCTTGCAGCCCATATTTTTTGCCTCTACTGCCGCAAGCATTATCTCCCTTTCTCACACTCATCAAGTCATCTCCCTCAAATTAACAAACACCAATTATTTATATTGGCGTATGCAAATGCTACCTTATCTCCTAGGCCAAGGAGTTTTTGGTTTTGTTGATGGCTCCAACACATGTCCATCAACACATGCTCTTGCCCATTATGGTATCTCTCTTCAGGTAAATCTGCTTTTTCAAACTTGGAAACAACAAGACCAACTCATTCTAAGTGCTCTTCTTTCATCCCTATCTATGGAAGTTTTGCATCTTGTTGTTGGCTATCAAAGTTCTTGTTCAGCTTGGGGCACTCTTGAGCGAGCTCTCGCTTCCACCTCCAACTCTCGTATTATGCAACTTCACGGCTCTCTTCAGGATCTTCGACAGGGTGATGAATCAGTAACTCAATTTATACAAAAAGTGAAGGCCTTATTTGATGAATTGGCCGCTGCTGGTCGGCCTATTTCGCTTGAAGATTTCAATTTATATGTGTTTTGTGGTCTTCGGGGAGAGTTTAAAGACTTAGTTACCAGTCTTATTACCAAGGCTGAACCTTTATCATATGCAGATCTTCACAGCCATCTCCTCACACATGAATTTCTTCACAAATCTTCTGCGGCCATACATGCTCCTCTGTTGCCCACACCCAGCACTCCATCTTCTACTCTTGTTGCGCAGCGCCAGACTTTTGGCAATTCTGGCCGCAGCAGGGGCCGCTTCAACGGTGGCTGGCGTCCCAACCAGTCCAACAGCAGAGGCAACCAATTTGCTGGCTCCAGAACTGATCACCGCAACTTCCAAAACTCCTCCTTCGGTGACAATAGGCAAGGCTCTTTGCAGCGCAATAGGGGGCAGAATCCACGCTGCCAACTATGTCAGAATTTCAGCCATACAACTCCTCATTGCCCTCAATTCCAGTAGCGAGGTTATGGCCAACAACCTACTGCCAACCTGGTGCAGCGCAATCTCTCCTCAACCGGTTCTGTTGATTGGTTTCTAGATACCGGTGCCAATCAACACGTCACACCTGATCTTGCCACCTTGACCGCTTCAGAACCGTATCTTGGTAATGATAATTTGCATGTTGGTGATGGGAAGGGCCTTCCTATATCTCATCTTGGTCATACAAAAATATATACACCACATCGTTCTTTCACCTTATCTAATGTTCTTCATGTTCCTGCAATCACAAAACCTCTGTTCTCTGTTCAGAAATTTTGTCTTGAATAATGTTTATTTTGAATTTCACCCTCGTGTGTTTTATGTCAAGGATTTCAAAACCCATGAAGTCCTTCTCTTAGGTTAGAGTAAAGATGGTCTCTATGCCCTGACCAAGTCTTCCGTCACGTCAGTTCCTCAAGCCTATTGGTCTCCCTGCACTTCTGCTCTGCCGATTTATGGCATCGTCGACTAGGTCATCCTACTTCATGCATTTTTCAATTGTTAATCTCAAAAAATAAGATCATTTGTAACAACAAACATCTTAATTTTCAATGTCAAAGTTGTCCTTTAGGAAAATCATCGCATTTGTCTTTAGGACCTACGGGTCACAAAACTTCTGCTCCACTTGAATTAATTTTTAGTGATGTATGGGGCCCTGCTCCTCTTTTTTCTTCAGATGGCTATCGTTATTTTGTTATCTTTGTTGATGCTTATACTAAATATGTATGGTATTATCCTCTCGTTGCCAAGTCTGATGTTTACTCTGTTTTTCATCAATTTCAGACTCTTGTCGAATGTCAATTTTCATTAAAAATAAAATCTGTTCAAACTGATTGGGGCGGTGAATACCGAAAACTATCCACATTTTTTCAGACCATTGGTATTCGTCATCGTCTGATTTGTCCCCACACTCATGAACAAAATGGAACAGTAGAGCGTTGTCATAGGCATATAGTGGAAACAGGTCTTACTCTTTTAGGGCAATGTAAAGCACCTTTTCGATTCTGGAATTATGCTTTTAAAACCTCTGTTTATCTTATAAATTGCATGCCTACTCCTATTCTTGCCCATCGCTCTTTGTTTGATTGTTTATTTCAACGGTCTCCTGATTATCATTTTTTGCGTACCTTTGGTTGTCTCTGTTTTCCTTTTCTGTGTCCATATAATAATCATAAATTGGATTTTCGTTCCTCTCCATGTGTGTTTTTTGGATATAGTTCCTCGTATCTTGGTTATCGATGTCTTGACATTGCATCTCACCATATTTATATTTCTCGTCATGTCCGCTTCCATGAACATGTGTTTCCATTTGATAATTCTGAACAGATTGCAAAGGTCTCCACCACAACCCCCACCCCACCCGCTACTGTCACCCTCCCAAATTTGCTAAACCACCCATCACCACCCACTTTCACTAGCCACCCAAACAGCCCACAACACTCCACTTTGCCACTACAAACAGCCACCCGACCATAGCCTCCATCCATCCCTTGGCCATCATCCCATGCTTGTTTATCTAACCCTTATGATGTAGGTTCAGATCGTCAATTGGTCTCCTCTCCTCATGGTCTTGGGGCACTTTCTAGTCCCTCTTCTGCTTTGCCCCCCTAGCCAGCACTCCTGCAGCTTCAGTCTCTACCTCCAGCCCCTTCTCTGCTGACATTCCTGTGTTTGAGGCTGCTTCTTTATCATCCTCTCCCACTGGTCTGCAACTTATGGTTGATTTTTCTTCTTATTAGCTACCACAGGTCTCCTCGCTACAACTGTCTTCCCCTACATCTCCACCAGCACACAGCAGACATCCTATGACTCTTAGACCGCGGCAGCCGAAGACAGCTAATCTGGTTGCTTCCGCTGCCACTACTTCTACCTCCACACGGGTACTGTATTCTCCCTCTTCTGAGCCTTTTGCATTCTCTGATGCAGACCGGTATGCAGTTTGGCATAATGTTATGTGTGATGAGATCACCGCTTTACGTGAAAATCGCACTTGGTCTTTGGTTCCATTTCATCCTTCGATGAACGTTGTTGGCAGTAGATGGGTATATCGGATCAAACATCGTGTTGATGGTAGTATTGAGCGCTATAAAGCGCGCCTTGTTGCTAGAGGTTTTACCCAGCAAGAAGGTATTGATTATTCTGAAACCTTCAGTCCAGTTATTAAGCAGGCCACTATCCGATTGGTTTTCTCTATCGCGGTTTCGTGAAATTGGAAGATTCATCAGCTTGATATTTATAATGCCTTCCTCAATGGTGTTCTTACTGAAGAGGTTTACATGAAACAGCCTCCAGGTTTCGTTGACTCTTCTCTTCCATCTCATGTGTGCAGATTGCACAAATCCTTGTATGGTTTGAAACAGGCATCGAGAGCATGGTACACTCGTCTAAGTGAGTTTTTGCTCTCCATCGGTTTTCAAGCTTCCAAGGTTGACACCTCCCTGTTTATCTTATCTGATGGTACTAATATATTTTATCTCCTGGTGTATGTTGATGATATTCTGCTCACGGGTAGCAACTCTGCTATGCTCCATCACCTTATACAGTTACTCAACTTTGAGTTCAAGCTTCGTGACTTAGGTGTTGTTCACTACTTTCTGGGTATTGAAGTTTAGTCTACCAGTATGGGTTTAATGCTGCATCAACATAAATATATTCTTGACATCCTCACCCGAGCTGGTATGACTTCCTGCAAACCAGTTGATACTCCAGTCTCCCCTTTAAAAGTCATTTTATTACCGGATCATTCATTCTCTGATCCTACACGATTTTGTCAAATCATGGGTGCTCTTCAATATCTTACCTTCACCCGTCCAGATATATGCTTTGCTGTTAACAGAGTCTGTCAGTTTATGCATGCTCCTACATATTCTTATTGGGCCGCTGTCAAACGTATTTTACGCTATCTTAAAGGTATGACATCTTATGGTTTCCATATCACTCGAGGCTACTCTTTTGCTCTACATGGCTTTACAGATGCAGATTGGGCTGGTAGTATTGATGATCGCAAGTCTACAGGCAGCTATCTTGTCTTTTTTGGTCAGACGCCGATTTCTTAGAAATCTGGCAAGCAACGCACTGTTGCTCGCTCCTCTACTGAGGCTGAGTATAAAGCCTTTGCTGATGGTACCGCTGAAGTCATTTGGCTTCAATACTTGTTAACAGATTTGCAGGTTCCCTCAGTCTCTGCCTCTACCATTTGGTGTGATAATCTTGGTGCTACCTATCTCTTAGCAAATCCTATCTTCCATTCTCGTACTAAGCATGTTGAAGTGGATTATCACTTTGTTCGTGACCGTGTTGCCAAGAAAGAAATTCAGATTCGTTTTGTTCCCTCTCGGGATCAACTTGCCGATGTCTTCACTAAACCGCTTCCTTTTGCATCCTTTACTGCTTTTCGATTCAAGCTTCGGGTTGATCCCCCACCCTCAGCTTGAGGGGGCATATTATAGAATAGGATTCTAATATAGGATGTTGTAATCATTACAGTTACTCATGTATCTATCAGAATAGGATTCTAATATAGGATGTTGTAATCATTACAGTTACTGCAGTGTTCTGCTGCCTCTATATAAATAGAAAGGTTGGCTAAGGCATAACCCAACATATTCCATTATTCTCAACTTGGTGTATATATTTTTGTATGACCAAGATGAGATATAGGAAGGCCCTTACCATCGCCAATATACAAATTATCATTACCAAGATACGGTTCTGAAGCGGTCAAGGTGGCAAGATTAGGTGTGACGTGTTGATTGGCACCGATATCTAGAAACAATCAACAGAACCGGTTGAGGAGAGATTGCGCTGCACCAGGTTGGCAGTAGGTTGTTGGCCATAACCTCGCTGCTGGAATTGAGGGTAATGGTGAGCTGTATGGCCAAAATTCTGACACAGTTGGCAACGTGGATTCTGCCCTCTATTGCGCTGCCAAGAGCCCTGCCTATTGTCACCGAAGGAGGAGTTTTGGAAGCTGCGGTGATCAGGTCTTGAGCTAGTAAATCGGTTGCCTCTAGACATGTCTTGATGGACATGTGTTGGATAAAATCCTATTCTATAATAATAAGTCTTCATGATTATGAATTTTTATTATATAATAAATTAACACAAAATCATGGTGGATAAAATCTTGTAATAGAATTTATTTATTTTTTTTGAAATTTTTTGAATTAATTTTGATATTTGTAAAATTGAATAAAAAATATTTAATTCAAAATTATTTAACCATCATAATATTTTATTGTAATATTTACTATATGAATTTATTGGATGAGTTATAGCTAAAAAAAAAAAAGGACCAAATCAAATGTCTCGTACAAACATACACACAAATTCTCTTTATTTGCCAAAACAATAACAAAAATTAGGTAGACAAAAATTACATTTTTCATTACCCCTCTCTGTTAATATGTATTAGCATCTAGAAGGTGTGCAACTTCGATTTGAGATTGTGATAACATGTAAGAATTCATTTAAAACCCCCTTAAGGATTAATTGTGATGAATATGAACATAATTAGGGTTCTAGGAAAAAAATGGAATGTATTTGTATTATTTGAATGAAGAATTACGCTAGGGAGTTTAGGAAAACAATTTAAAGACCCTCGGGATCATTCAACTTTGAAGTATATATATAATTTAACTCTCATATCTGGAGCTTCTTGAAAACTCATCTAAAACTTTGATGTAAGACTAAGGACCTTTATCTCACACAATAAAAATTACCACTCCATGCAATCTCACAATCTCTCTAACATACAACTCTTCCAGTTTAGCAAATCCATAGGTAGTTTTCACTGGCAGAAAGTGTGCTAACTTGGTTAACCGATCCATTATCATCCAAACCGAGTTATATCCCTCTTGACTCTAAGCAAGCTTGAAACAAAATTTATAGTGACATCTTACTTGTTAGCTATAGATCTCACACACACACAGACATATAACCGTGGGAGGTTAATCCGTACAATACTGGCACCCTACTCACTAGCTAGGAAACACAATACAATGTACACATAGGTTAGCTAATTTTTTTTTTAGCATGGAGTAATTAAGTAAAGAACTAAATAGGATCGAAAAGACCTTGCTGCTCTTTAAATGGTCAAACCAATTCATCGACCAAAACAAGCTGGTCGACAGCTAATAGAGGAAACAATCAACCACACTAACGAATCACACATCAATTCTGCAATCCTTCAAATTTAAACCCAACATTAAGAAGACAGATAAAATCAATCCCAGGGGTCTTAAAATTGTCTTCCTAAACTACCTAACATAATTCATCATACAAATCCATCATATTAAATCCATTTCATTCTTTTCCCAAAACTTTAATCATGTTTCTATTCACCACAATTAATCCTTAAAAGGGGTTTTAAGAGAATTCTAACTTTCAAATCCTATCACAGCTTCAAATTAAACTCACACACCCACCAGATACTGATACATAATAACAAAGAAGGAGGAAGGAAAAATGTTTGTCTTTTTTATGTCTATTTACTGTTATTGTTTTTACAAATAAAAAGACTGTGTGCCAAACCCAAGGTCTCATACCCAGCATGTGGCCCGGGATTTGAGCTGCCATTTCCATCCTAACAGACAACAGCTGGAACAGACGCCACTTATTGTTTGTGGTCCAGCTGGAAGATTCTAAAAGTTGACGAAGACTTTTAGAAATTAATTCATTCACTTTTATAGTTAAGATTTTATTAAAAATTATTTTTAAGATTTTCTTTTAAACGTGATTAAAATAAAGGTAGCATTCTAATTCATTAATCCAGATGCAAAACATCAATAAAAAAAAGATAAATAGGGTTGGATTAATTACCTTAGATCGAGCAGGTAATCATACGAACCTCCCACTGCATAAACCTTGCCATGTTCTCCAGCTCGTTAATTTTCACAGATAGAGCCACCAAAGCATACTCTCAAGACATTGCAAGGTTAGACAATAGAAAGCAGAGAAATTAACATGAGGTTTATAAAGTGAAACTTTTAGTAGGAGGGAGAAGAAAGAAAGACAATTAAATTTCTCTCTTTGTCGGTAAGACAATTAACATTTAGTAGGAGGGCAAGTTTATGAATAGGCAGTGAGTTCCTTTGGCTCGGCAGGCCAAGTGTGAAAAGAAAAGGATAATGCAAATGGTCAATCGTTCATGGGTTGAAGTAAGAAATTAATTTTTTTTAATATATTTTTAAATA
This sequence comes from Populus davidiana, assembly GCA_030145905.1. Taxonomy (NCBI): domain Eukaryota; kingdom Viridiplantae; phylum Streptophyta; class Magnoliopsida; order Malpighiales; family Salicaceae; genus Populus; species Populus davidiana. Next base: position 1,460,684 of record CM057789.1, on the reverse strand, counting down.
AAAATTACTTTAAAAAATGAACAGCTATAGTCAACCCCACCTGATAATGTTGATTTGTTGTTTAGCTGCAAAAGTCTACATTGACGAAGACTTTGTGTAGAATAAGAACTGCTGGAGATGCAAATCTAGTATTAAAATACTCGATTTTCATCAAAACATTGCAAAAAAAAAAAAAGTCTTGCTTTCATGCATACAACTGAGTTTCTCAAAGATAAAATCAAAAAATCATATTGTATTTTCATATATATAAAAAGAGGGTTTTAGCATGTATTTTGGTTTTAATAACCAATTTATTAAAGTCATTAGAACTAGGCCAATATTTTAAAAATAACAAAAAAACTTATTTTATTTCTTTTAATATTAAGGACTACGCGCTTACATGCAAGGCGTATTCTTGATATTAAAAAAGATAGTTTTTTTTTTTTAGACGTTAGAATGGTTAGGTTTAATTTGATAAGATAGGAGAACTTTTCTTAAACCATAGACGGATTAACAACTAGAAAACACGACAAGACCTTAGATTTTATCAGACAATTAAACAATACAGCTTATCTTAGGTAGGGCGTATTTGTGATGCTAATACATTCTCTTTAAGCAACCAATCTCCGTACCTAATCTCTGAGACCAGTTAGGGTTTCTAGTAACCAAAATACTAGGTGGCGACTCTCATTCTTGCTTTCGATGGATAAAAAACAAGAATTCATTGTCTCTCCACGTTTGCTAGATAGATACTATATGAGAGGATTTTTTTCACCGCTTCACCACACACGTGCGATAAAAATTATTTTTGATATAAACACATTAAAATTATTTAAAAATACATAAAAATTAATTGAAAAAAACAAATAATTTTTTTAATTTTTTTAAAACATAGTTTTGAAATTTAAAAATAAATAATTCCCTTGATGGTTGGCAGCAAATCTTTTAAGATTCTGTCATCATGCATGACTTTGCAAGATGGTTTGGTTGTTTTTGAAATTACGAGTGCTTGAAAAAGACATATCGTTAGTAAATATATTTTACCTCTCGAGGGAAAAGTATTCAAGGCTTGAATAATATAATGGACCCTACAGATTGATTAATAATTGATTTGGAAATAACCGATTTATTCGGACATTAATTGCATTCATACACTCAATTCCAGGCATTTCGGACACTTCGAAAGGGGTGACCTACCATTTTGGACGTGACACATGGTCATGGCCTGCAACAAGTTGTCCTCATTTTAAGATGTACCTTAATATGATGAAAGAGATTGATCTAGAAGGACAGAGGATTTGGGTCCATATATCACAGGTCACCATCAAACAATCAAGACAAAATTGAGTGGCAGGTAAGGTAGGGTCCGTAAAATTCATGGGTGTGGTTGTACCATGTTTATTGGTACGAAAATGATGCTGTAATTCGAAAATGAATAAAAAAATAAAAAAATATTTATTCTACATTGAAAATCAATAATTTTTTTTATAAGTCTTCATGATTATGAATTTTTATTATATAATAAATTAAAACAAAGTCATGGTGGATAAAATCTTGTAATAGAATTTATTTATTTTTTTGAAATTTTTTGAATTAATTTTGATATTTGTAAAATTGAATAGGGTTGGATTAATTACCTTAGAGCAGGTAATTATACGAACCCCCCACTGCATAAACCTTGCCATGTTCTCCAGCTCGTTAATTTTCACAGATAGAGCCACCAAAGCATACTCTCAAGACATTGCAAGGTTAGACAATAGAAAGCAGAGAAATTAACATGAGGTTTATAAAGTGAAACTTTTAGTAGGAGGGAGAAGAAAGAAAGACAATTAAATTTCTCTCTTTGTCGGTAAGACAATTAACATTTAGTAGGAGGGCAAGTATATGAATGGGCAGTGAGTTCCTTTGGCTCGGCAGGCCAAGTGTGAAAAGAAAAGGATAATGCAAATGGTCAATCGTTCATGGGTTGAAGTAAGAAATTAATTTTTTTTAATATATTTTTAAATAAAAATTACTTTAAAAAATGAACAGCTGTAGTCAAGCCAGAGAATTCGCACCCTCGCGGCGAAGCGCGGCGATCATTCAATTGAATTTCAGGGTTTTTCTTTTGTGTAAAGGAGTCGCCACCTAGTATTATGGTCACTAGGAACCCTAACTGGTCTTTCAGATATTCTAAGGCAAGGGATTGGTTGCGTAAAGGGAAGGTATTAGCACCCCTAGTACGCCCTACCTAAGGTAAGCTGCTTGGTGTTTGGTTTCCTCTATAATTGCTATGGTGTTGGTGTTTTCTAATCCCCTCACACAACAAGAATTCACAGTTTTACCGACGGAAATATTCCGTCGGTCTGTGATTGATAGTACGTCGGTAAAATATTTACTGACTAAATTACCGACGGAATACGTCCGTCGGCTTACCTTTCGTCGGTGATTCCCCATTCCGTCGCTATATCGGTCGGCAAAACAAAAAAACCATTTACCGACGGTTTTACAGACGGAATTTGGGCGCCAAAAAAAAAAAATTTCTCGCTTCAATAATACCGACAGATTGTTATTCCGTCGGTGATACCGACAGTTAATTTCCGTCGGTAACTTAGTTGGTGCATTGTTGACATACCGATAGAATATACCGTTTGTGATTCCGTCGGTAATATATAATACCGACGGAATTAATCCGTCGGTAAATCTGTTGGCGAGTCATGAAAACACCGACCAGATTTATCCGTCTGGAAATTTGTCGGCGATGGTCGCGGCTACTGTCTAATGCCGACGGATGTATTCCGTCGGTAAATCCCTTTGTAATTGTTTTTTTTTTTATAATTATTTAGAATACATAATTTAAAATGATATAAATTAATGGTAATAAAAACCAATTATGCAAATAAAATTTATATTAAGCATCAAAAACAAAAAATGTAAGATAAATAATATTCATTACAAAATGAAATTGTTCAAAAAAACATTAAATGTAAATAATGTTTATCAAAAATTAATATAAAGGAGGTTGAGGAGGATCAGGAGGAGGAGGAGGCTGACTGTTATGCGGCCAACTTGGATTGGGTGCACATGTTCCACCTTGTGACATGTTTATGACCATTTGACGAAGCTCTTCATAGGCCGCTCTTTGTTGTGCAGATTCTGCTGTGTATTGTTCTTTGAGTTGTGTGTACGCCTCTGATATCTGGTCATACCTTTGCTGCAAGGCCATGTACTCCTTAGATTGGGAGCTCCCGACGGTTGAAGCAGTACGGGTCATCCGCAAGTTGTCGGCCCTAGTTGGAGAGCCTGTAAACCTGATTCTTATCGGGTCCACCTGACGATCTAGCCTCCATCCACAAATCCAGGTCAAATTCCGGATGGGTCGAAGAATCGTCCCCGTATGTCTTCCTCAACCGATTATTATAGGTCTCCTGAAAATAAAAAAAAAGTAATAATCATATTCAATTCAATAAACATAATAATAACTTACAAAATAAAATGGATGAATAAACATACCACAAAATGTTAGGCGCGGTTGTCAACGAACTGTTGCACCCCCTTTTGGCGGTCTTGACTCAGCACGTGCGTCTCCACAAACAGCTCCATAGAGCTCGGCTCACGTCCAAGAGACGTAGCCTATAATGAAAAAAATTTATTAACAACAAATTAATTGAACGATATATTTCATTTAAATTAATCTTACCATCCGTTTTGCATGTGCAGCAAACGGAACGGAGCCGCCGGTGTGCATTGTCACCGAGCCACGAATGGGCCGATTCCGGTTGCCAGCATTGGACTGTGAGCGTCGTGTGAACCGTTCAGACGTCACGTGCTCAAGATAGTGCGGCCATATATCCTCCGGGATGTATATCGGTTTGAAATCCCTCCAAACCGCAACTGATTAGTACTTAAAAGTGCATGTTTATCAAGGTTTTATATCATCATTTTGCACTTGAAGTATCAATAACTCCTTAACTAAAGCATGTTTTATAATAACAAGTTTGATATTATAAGATACCTTAATTTATGGTAAATGCTCATTTTAAATGCAGGACTATCACATAAATAAAAGGATTGATTGATGAGTTTAAGCATTGAAAGTTAAAGGACAAAGAGATGGCCAAACTTAGAAAAGAGATGTCGGTGCAGTCCAAACCAGAACATTGCTCGGTAATTAGATCATATATGGAGCTCTAGATCTCGGATTTAGGTCCATTTTATATGGATGGAAAGGTAAAACATAGGCCTACAACTTTCATTTGGACACAAAGATCTAAGAAGGCCGTTTTCAAGTCCAAAGTATAGGAACAATGAAGAAGTCCGAAGCTGTCCTGCAGCCCAGACACTATTTAGTGTTCAACCCATATCTTGAGTTCTAGAAGTCCAAATGACCTCATCTTTTTTTTGTTGGAAAGCTGAGACAATTTCCTAGAACATTCCTGAGGATTCTGGGCAAATTATGATGTTAGCAATGACGTCTTGTTCAGACAAGAAGATAAGGATTGTCACCAAGTCAAGATGTGGCCACCCACTCATCAATTAGTCAACAAATCAATAGTTCCAAATTTTGGCCTATAAAAGGAGGCACTTACCATGTATTGAGGCATCTTGGTTTCCAGATCAAGATCATGCTATTGCTTTCTCTCTTTGTATTGCTTATATCTTGCTTTCATTAATATCCAGTTTATGCACTTCATTTCCTTTCCTTTACTTAGTTAACTTCTTTCTCATTTATGTTCTTATCTTGTTCATTTATGTTTCTTTCTTTCATTATGTTCAGCTAAGTTAATTATGTCAAGGTGAAAAGGGTACACTAATGGTGTAAGAATAAGTATAATATAAACTTAACATGGACCTTAACGTTGGATACTAACATGTTTTATATTTGTTATCTTGTTCACTTTTAATACTTTGCTTGTTAAATGGTTAATCTAGATTTATGTTGTATAACACTTGGTACAACAAATACTTGGCACTTTCATAGCCCATACTGTATGGTATAACCGACACCTGAGCTATGAAAGGAACTTGATTTGTTGTTAACATAAGTTATAATCATGAATGCCTGCCAACATTTACAAGTATTAGCTTTATTCGAATAAGATAACTAATGTAATCATGTTAACAATTTATAATCTGATTGGAACCTCCTTTATGTGTGGTTTCCAATTGAATAATAAGAGTTTATATTATACTTGTTTGAAGTACCATTAGTGGATCCTCTAACCTTGACATTTGTTTTTATCATTGTTTAATCCTTACATTAATCTTTTATCTCAAAGTTCTCATTAATTTCTTCATCTTCTGTTATTATTATTATTATTATTATTATTATTATTATTATTATTTACATTCTGTTTATATTATATAATATATATCTTTGATCTTTTCATAAACTCAGTATATAGGCTGGAAACCTGTGACCCGATCTTTTAGATCATTCTTAGGTATAACAACGCCAGGTACTGAGTATAATTATTATTATTATTGTTGTTGTTGTTGTTGTTGTTGTTGTTGTTGTTGTTGTTTTGTTATTTATAATTTATACAATTAACCTCTCTGTGGTTTGACCCCGGTCTTGCCGGGTTATTTATTACTTCGACACTCCTGCACTTGGGAAAAGACATCAAGCTTTTGGTTGTGTCAAGTTTTTGGCGCCGTTGCCGGGGAGGTAAATTCTTGTATAAATTATAATATTTAATTTATTTTCTCTTTTCACTTTTCATTTTATCTATTTTTGTTTCCTTTGTTTTTTTTTGTTTCTTTTTCTTCTATTTTCTTTTCTTGCTTTTACTCTCTTCTTACACGTGCATGAGAGTTTGGTCACGTACATTAAGTGGTCGACTTTGTAGGGTATCCTCATCATTTTTAGAAAATATAGCCGAAGAAGATAATCAATCGCTTCATAATGAGAATAATGAGAATAACCGTATGAGAACACTTAGAGACCACATGAATCCCACAAGAACAAGTGCACCCTCATGCATAGTTTTCCCTCCTGATGCATCTCATTTTAATTTTAAGCCAGGCATTATTCAACTTTTACCTTCTTTTCATGGTTTAGACCTAGAAAATCCATACTTGCATTTAAGGGAATTTGAGGAGGTCTGTAATACCTATAATGACTCAAATTGTAGCATGAACACCATTCGATTAAAGCTTTTTCCTTTTTCATTAAAAGATAAAGCTAAAACATGGCTATAAAATTTGAGACCAGGATCCATTCGTGCTTGGGATGATATGCAACAATAATTTTTAAAGAAGTTTTTTCCATCTCACAGAACAAACTCTTTCAAAAGACAAATCATCACTTTCACTCAAAAACCAGGAGAAACATTTTACCAATGTTGGGATAGGTATCGAGATTTGCTTAATACTTGCCCTCATCATGGTTTTGAAACATGGAGATTGGTTTCACATTTTTATGAAGGTTTAACACCTAGAGATAGGCAAATGGTTGAATTGATGTGCAATGGAACCTTTGAAGATAAAGACCCTAATGAAGCAATGGAGTACCTAGACTTGCTAGCCGAAAATGCTCAAAATTGGGATAGCACAGGTACTTATGAGGCACCAAGTAAAACTCAACCTCATACATCTAGTGGAGGTATGCACAACCTTAGGGAAGATCATGACCTCCAAGCCAAGTTTGCATCTTTAGCTAGAAAAGTCGAGGCACTAGAATTGAAAAAGAGTGGTCAATTAAAATCTGTTCAAGACATTGTGTGTCAAATCTGTGAAACAAATGAGCATGCAACCAATGATTGTCCAACTTTGCCTTCTTTCAAGGAATGCCTCCATGAACAAGCCCATGCTTTAAACAGTTTCCAAAGGCCCAACCATAACCCATACTCGCAAACATACAATCCTGGTTGGAGAAATCACCCAAATTTCAGTTGGAAGAGTGACAACAATAATACACAAACTTCATAGCCACCGTTTCAAGCACACCATAATTTCCAAAGTTCTCATGGATATGCACCTCCTTATGCTCCACCTCCTAGAAGAAATTTTGAGGAAACATTGCATGCATTCATTGAAAAGCAGGAGACAATCAACACTTAACTTGCTCAAAGCATGACCGATTTTAAAGATGCTCTTACAAAATTAACAACTGCTCTCAGTTTCCAAGAGAAAGGTAAGTTTCCTTCTCAACCACAGCAAAATCCAAAGGGGCAATACAATGCAAATGCAAGTGGTTCTGGAAGCCAACACATGGATCAAGTCAAATCAGTCATCACTCTTCGTAGTGGTAAGGTTATTGAAAAACCCATTCTTGAACCTTGTGAGAAAGATGATGGGTCTATCTCTGAGGGTGAGGAAGGGGTTGAACCTGAACATTGCAAAGAAAAGGCTGATTCCCCGCCAGCACTTCCATTTCCTCATGCCATGATCAAATAAAGGAAAGTCAGTCACAACTCTGAAATCTTTGAAATTTTCAAACAGGTAAGGATCAATATACCTTTGTTGGATGCTATTTGTCGATACACGACGTCGGGCGACGGCTCCGCTCTTTTGTTTATTTAACAAAAAAGATTTTTTATTGGTTGGGGAAATTAAGTTATATTGGAGTCGCCATCTAGTAATTTGAGGGAACTAGAAATCCCAAATTAGACACTGGTTCCAGAGATTCAGGTACTGGGTTAGTTATGATTAAGGGAAGGTAGACACCACCCTTAAAACATCCTTTCAAAAGAAAGGTTACCCTTACTCGTGTATTTTTATATTTGATTCAAATGCTATTATATTTTGAGCTTATTTGCAATTTTGTTTTTTATATATATAAATATAGTTAACGTCGGTCCCTAAAAATAGGAGACACGTTAAAAATGACATCAGTCCCTAAAAATAGAAGACTCGTCTAAGATATCAACGTTTAACCCTAAAAAGGAAATTTACGTCCGAGTTACCAAAAAAACAAAATTATAGACATAATCCATATTTGTTTGGTATTTAAACTTTTTATTTGACATCGATCCTTTTCTATAAAAAGAGACGTGTCCACAAACAATATTTGTTTATAAAAACAAATATTTTGATATTGTTGAGTTATGGGTATAACTATATTTGAAAATTGGGCTTTGGACCCACAAACGATAACATGACGGGATGGGCGTTGGACCCACGTTGTTATTCTTTTTATACTTGTTTTTGTTTTTTTTTTTTTTTGTTTTACAACATGCAATAAAAATTTACAAATATTTACATAAAAAAATGTTAGGAATTCAACAAAAATTACCTGAGTACCCCTGTATATGTAAAAGACTAAAATACCCTCGGATTTCTCAGGAATTCACGAAAATGCCACTGGCGGCGCGTGTGGCTCACGCGCGGCTACTGTTGATACTGGCGAAATTTTCCGGCGAGCTTTCTGGGAAACGAACCGTCGATCCTGGCAGATCTGAGGGAGAGGATTCTGATGGTGGTGGTCTCGACGGTTGTTGATGGCTGACGAGAGAGAATCGTCGACTTGAAGCTTCGGTGGCCGGCGAGGATCGCGGCCTTTTTCCGGCCAGATGAGGTGGGGAAAACGGTTAAAAACGCCGGGGTTTTGCTTTAAACCAGTGGATCAACGTTTCTGTGGTGGTGCGGAGGCTGGAGGCGGCCGGAAAGTGGAGATCGGATGAGAGAGAGGGAGTCGCCGGCGAGAAGAGAGAGAGAGTCCGAGATTAGGCTACGGTGTGAACGCGTGCATGGTATACCGGTACCACTGAACACTGTGCGCTGTTGGATCTCTGATTGAATAATCGGATGGCTGTGATTGGCTAGATCTGAGGTCAATCACACGGTCTGGATGAGCCTGGGTTTAGATCCGGTGTGACGCGGTGCACCGAGAGCTCAGTACACCGGATGACGTTGCGCAACGGGATTAAGTCTTGGATTATTTCAATGGCTGAGATGAGTCGGGATATATTTGGTATTTTTTAAATTGTTTTTTTAAGAAAACAATATCCTACTCCTGTGAAGAAAAACTCAAAAAATATGCACAGTAACAATTCTTTCTCTTCTTCTCTGTCTTTGTTTCCCGTTCCCCTCCTTTTTTTTTTCTTTTCTTTTTTTTTTTCCCCTTTCTTCTGGCGATGCTCACTGCCTATTTATAGGCAGTGAACAATAAGATTGATTTCTGCCTAAATTTGCCTAATTGTAAGAAAAAAAAAAAAGTACTTGCCTAACATTACCTAATATGCCTAATATGACAAAAAAGTTTTTGTTTTATTATATATAATAATAAATATTTACATAGATAAAATTAAAAACTCAAATCAGTATTAGAAAAAGCCCGACTCAACCGCTAAAAATCAATTTTAATTACCGAAAATTATGTCGAAACATTAAAAAAAAACTTTCAATGGGTATCAACCCGGTGAACCGGGTTTTGACCACAAAATAACAGTTTTGACCCAAAATGACCTGAAACTCATTTTTTATCCCGGTGGACATGGTTAGACCCGTATCGACCCAGTGAACTCGGTCTTGGCCGAAAATGATGGTTTTGACCCGAAACAGCTCGAAAACTCATTTTTTACCCTGGTCGACATGGTTTGACCCGTATTGACCCGGTGAACTCGGTTTTGATGGAAAGATACGGTTGACTCGAGAAAAAAATATTTTTTTGAATTTTAAACTTTTTTTATTTTTTTGGATTTTTATAAATAATAATAGAAATAAAATAACATTTAAGAAAAACTTGGTGAATCCAAAATTGGGTTACAACATTATTAAACAGGTTCCTTCCTATGCTAAATTTTTGAAAGATCTGTGCACTGTGAAGAGAAAATTGAATGTGAAAAAGAAAGCATTTTTAGCCGAACAAGTAAGTGCCATTCTTCAGAACAATAATGCTTTGAAATATAAAGACCCTGGTTGTCCTACAATTTCTTGCTTTATTGGAGAACATAAAATTGAAAGAGCCTTACTTGATCTTGGAGCCAGTGTGAATTTACTTCCATATTCAGTTTTTCAGAGTCTCAATCTAGGTGAGTTAAAACCAACCTCTGTAACTCTTTTACTTGCTGATAGATCTGTAAAAGTGCCTAGAGGAATAGTTGAGGATGTGTTAGTACAAGTTGATAAATTCATTTACCCTGTAGATTTTGTTGTCTTGGATACACAACCTGTTGAAGCATGTAATTCAATTCCTGTCATTTTAGGACGTCCATTTCTTGCCACTTCTAATGCATTGATTAATTGTAGGAATGGACTGATGAAGCTATCATTTGGAAACATGACATTGGAGATGAATATTTTCAACATTTACAAGCAACCTGTAGATGATAATGATTTACAGGAAGTGGACTTTATTGAAAAATTAGTTCATGATCAATTTCAAACCACTTCTAGTGAAACTGAGATTGATGAATCTGATGATTTGCAAATGGTCTACTTTCAGGAATCAAAGGCATGCAATTGGAGACCACAAATTGAAGAATTGCCACCACGATCAATTGAGCCCATACCTTCAAGTGTTCAACCACCAAAACCTGAATTGAAGCCGTTACCATTTAATCTCAAATACTCATTTTTGGGAGAAAATGAAACTTTTCCGGTAATAATCTCTTCCAAACTTAATGCGCATCAAGAAGGTAAGTTATTACAGACTCTAAAAATGCACAAAAATGCATTAGGATGGACCATAGCTGACATAAAAGGAATTAGCCCTTTGATTTGCACACACAGGATTTATTTGGAGGAAAATGCTAAACCTTCTAGAGAAATGCAATGAAAGCTTAATCCTAATATGAAACAAGTAGTGAAAAATGAAGTCATTAAGCTTCTAGAAAATGGAATCATTTATCCTATTTCTGACAGCAAATGGGTAAGTCCTACCCAAGTTGTAACCAAAAAGTCTGGAGTCACTGTGATAACGAATGAGAAAAATGAGTTAATTCCAACTAGGACTGTTACGGGTTGGCGCATGTGCATTAACTATAGGAAACTTAATTCAATGACTAGAAAAGATCATTTCCCTTTACCTTTCATGGACCAAATCCTAGAAAGAGTTGCAGGTCATGAATTTTATTGTTTCCTAGATGGATATTCAGGTTACAATCAAATTGAAATTGCATTGGAAGATCAAGAGAAGACTACTTTCACATGTCCATTTGGTACTTTTGCATATCGAAGGATGCCTTTTGGATTATGTAATGCACCAGCCACGTTTCAAAGATGCATGCTTAGCATATTCAGTGATATGGTTGAACGTTTTCTTGAAATTTTTATGGATGATTTTTCTGTTTTTGGTGATTCATTTGATGATTGTTTGACTAACTTAGAAAAGGTTTTGAGCAGGTGTGAAGAGAAGAATCTTGTACTGAATTGGGAAAAATATCACTTTATGGTAACAAACTGCATTGTACTTGGTCACATTGTTTCATCGAAAGGAATTGAGGTTGACAAATCTAAAATCGAGTTAATTGCCAACTTACCAACACCAAAATCTGTTAAAGATGTTAGATCATTCTTAGGACATGCTGGTTTTTACAGAAGGTTCATCAAAGATTTTAGTGTAATATCTAAGCCCTTGAGTAACCTTCTAACAAAGGATAATATTTTTGAATGGACTGAACATTGTGAAGAAGCCTTTGTTAAACATAAAAACTTGCTTACTTCTGCTCCTGTCATTCAACCTCCTGATTGGTCATTACCTTTTGAAATAATGTGTGACGCTAGTGATTATGCCGTGGGTGCTATCTTGGGACAAAGAAAAGATAAGAAACCTTATGTGATTTACTATGCAAGTAAAACTTTAAATACTGCTCAAATGAATTACACTACCACTGAAAAAGAATTACTTGCAATAGTATTTGCATGTGACAAGTTCAGATCTTATCTTGTTGGCTCACCTGTTGTTGTTTTTAGTGATCATGCAGCATTGAAATATCTTCTCTCTAAGAAAGATTCTAAGACTAGATTGGTGCGGTGGATTTTGTTACTTCAAGAATTTGATATCACAATCAAAGACAAGAAAGGCACCGAAAATGTTGTCGCGGATCATTTCTTAAGATTGACAACCGATTCGAGATCTGACATTACACCAATCGATGACTACTTTCCTGATGAATCTTTATTTTATGTCTCTACGATGCCTTGGTTTGCTAATATTGTTAATTTTCTTGTTTCAGGACAATTGCCAGCTCATTAGAGTACCCAAGACAAAAGAAAGTTTTTGAACGAAGTAAAGAACTTTTATT